>CAKNYM010053196.1:367190-401922 GCA_932195095.1 Andricus curvator
AGAGTAAGGAAGCTATGGTAATGCATAATATTTGAAAATACGGTTTTTTATGGTAAAACTTTCTTCATTAGCATAATTCAAAGTTGATGCAAGAATATGAAAGATTCCTTGGTTCGAGACGAATCGATTGGCCTACAATATTAATACATTTTATTAAAGAGTAGGGAAGTTATGGTAATTTATATATTTTGAAAATCGGTTTTTTATAGTAAAACTTTTTTCATTAACATAATTCAAAGTTGATGCATGAACAGAAAATATGTGTTGATTCGTGAGGAATCGATTGACCTATAATATTGATACATTTTATTTAAGAGTAAGGAAGCTATGACAATGCATAATATTTGAAAATACGGTTTTGCATGGTAAAAAAATTTTCATTAGCATAATTCAAAGTTGATGCAAGAATATAAAAGATTTCTTGGTTCGAGACGAATCGATTGACCTAGAATATTGATACATTTCATGAAACAGTATGGAAGTTCCGGTAATTTATATATTTTGAAAACCGGCTTTTATAGTAAAACTTTTTTTATTAACATAATTCAAAGTTGATGCATAAACAGAAAAGATTTGTACATTCCAGACAAATCGATTGACCTATAATATTGACACATTTTATTGAAGAGTAAGGAAGCTATGGTAATGCATAATATTTGAAAATACGGGTTTTTATAGTAAAACTTTTTTCTTTACCGTAATTCAAAGTTGATGCAAGAATATAAAAGATTCCTTGGTTCGCGACGAATCAATTGACTTACCATATCAATACATTTTATTAAAGACTAGGGAAGTTATGGTATTTTATATATTTTTAGAATCGATTTTTATAGTAAAAATTTTTTCATTCTCATAATTTAAAGTTGATGCTATAATAGAAAAGTTGTGTTGATTCAAGACGAATCGATTGACTTATAACATTGATACTTTTCATTGAAGAGTAAGGAAGATATGGTAATACATAATATTTAAAACACGGTTTTTTATAGTAAAACTTTTTTCACTAACATAATTTACAATTGATGCAAGAACGGAAAAGATTCCTTGTTTTGAGGCAAATCGATTGATCTATAATGTTAATATACTTTATTGAATATTAAGGAAGTTATGCTCATTTATAATATTTGAATCATCTGTTTCAAACAGAAAATTTTTTTTCATCGACATAATTCAAACTTGACGCAGGAATAGCAAAGATTTATTTATCATAAATTTTGAAATAGAATAATTCTGACAATTTTGATAAAGAAATCATAAAGCCGAGAAAGGGATGGGGTGTGACAGAACTTT
Source organism: Andricus curvator (assembly GCA_932195095.1). Lineage (NCBI taxonomy): Eukaryota > Metazoa > Arthropoda > Insecta > Hymenoptera > Cynipidae > Andricus > Andricus curvator. The sequence continues at coordinate 368,481 of CAKNYM010053196.1, forward strand.
TCCCTTCCCTTTTCCAGTTCGAAAAATTATCATTTCGAATAAAAAATTTAATTTGTCTGATTTGTCTTTGTATTTCAAAAATGTTTTGTATTATTTCGTAACTTTTTATTTTTTGTAAATTTCTGTTTTCGAATTGATCAAGATGAAGAATTTGGATTGTCTATTATTGAAAAAAATTACTAATGCTTCCTCTATGAGGAAGCAAATACATTTGCTAACGGGAAGCAAAGTGCTCGTGAAATGAGCATCGTATAATAAATTATAAATACAAACAAAGTGGAAATACTCGAGATCGAATTCACAGCTAGTTTATATTTATAATTTTTCTCTAAAATTATTATTTTTGAACATGAATGACAAAAATGAATTTTCAGATTTTTCGTTGGAAAAGGGGGTGTTGGAAATAGGGTTCGGCGTGAGTGGGTGGATATGGTGTGGTTCACATCCACTCACGCCAACCTCCTTTTTCAACAGACAAAAAAAAATCACGCGTCCTAATCTTGGGCATTTTAAGTGGCCCACATACCCTCCTACCATTCATGCCGACCCCTTTTCCAACCAAAAATCTGAAAATTAATTTTTGTCATTTTTCTCAAAAATATTAATTTCAGAAAAAAACTATGGATATAAAAAATTTGTGCTTTCACGAGATCTACAACTTTTACGAACAAAATTTTTCTCAGAATCAATATTTTCCGAGAGTTTGAAAGAAAAGAAAGCTACGGACCAAAAGGAACCCCTAGGCCAAGTATCAAGTCAATATTCTTGGGTGACCTTTTCGGAAGTATACCTACAAATTCTATTCACAACTTACATTACGAAAACATTAAAAGTGTGTTAATTTAGAGAAAATTGACAACAAGGGAGTTTGTAGATCACGTTCTTGTTTTATGCACATTGTACAACCATGGAGTATATAGTTATCTTGGGGTGAGAAATGACAATTCTCATTAAAGTTGAGAGCACCTTGAATCGTAAACTAAACACAAGTCATAAACAACTTCCCTTTCTTGCACCAAATTTTACAACCCTATCACATAAGAGACTGAGCTAGAAAGCTGATAACAACTCTTGGATTCGGATTTTCAATCTCTTCTCCAATTATAATTTTATTTTCTCAAATAAAATTGTTTCATCATTTAAAATACTAGTTGGGCGACTAAAATTAGTATTCATCCTCTTTCTTTCTTTTTCTCCCAAAATGAAAGATACCTTTTGATTAAATTTCATATTTCAATTTCAAATCCAACGTGAAAGAATTTTTGAATATATTATTTTAGTCCAACGCGACTGAAATAGAAACGTTTATAAGAGACTGCAATTTTCGTGTCCAGACGTAATGTTGAATTTCCGGATTTCCGCATATATCGTTTGTGGAGAAATCTCGTAACAATTTATATGATCGACGGGTTTATCGCGTTCTTGAAACAATTAAACTGGCAGTGCTACTCAAAATTATTTGCCTATGGAAATTGTATCATACCTGAACCCATAAACTATAACTGTAATCAGATTTATTCTGCATGGATCGTTGCCAAAGGATGAAAATTTTGAACTAATTTTAAAAATCCTATCAAAAATCTTTTCAAAATCTGTACAAAGTACAACCAAGAAACTGTATAGATTGGAAATAAATTTAGTGGACATAGGTCATTAGTTGTTTCTATTAATGGAGAAAAACGTTAAATGTTATATTTTATTGAAAAAATCATAAGACTTCACAGTTGAAAAATAATTGTCCTGATTATTGCCCATAATTATACTTGCGGACATCTATCCCTTAATCACATCCGATCCCCTTTCGAGTATTTTAAAAAGCCACTTGTTTGAAGATGGCCACGGTGTGCACTTTTATTTTTTTTCACTTTATTTAACGAAATATGGTAAATAAATATAATATCAGTCCATATCAATACTGAGAAAAAAAAAATTTATTTTCACACATGTCGGGCATTGTACTCTTGTACAGCTTTTAGTAAGTTACTTGGGTAATGAGGGGGTGTGCTCGAAACTTTATATTTAGCCCAGGTCGTTTTGAAATCCGAATGGACAGATTCCATGGCTTGTTCACTGTAAAATCCAAGGCCTTTCTCAACTTTACAACAAAAATCAGGGACATGAAAAAAACCGCGTGAATTTTAGGTGTAATTGAAATATCCAAATCACAGTAACTTCGCTCAAACTCAGATATACAATCTACGTATTTCGGGTTTAATGTTGAAGAAAAACAAGAATCAACGACGGATTGAAAAGCCTTAAAGCACCTCACATATTTTAAAAAACCAATGCTACATATTCCACGTAATAAGTCGATTTTTTCTAACAGCATTTTGCAAGAATTACCTGCGAACGCTGGACTCCCATGTACAAACTCGCGAGTAACATTACACATTCTAGCCCATTGGAGACTCTCATCTTCAAATTCCATCAGCATGTGTTTATACATTTTGGTCACAACCCCGAGCATCAGATGTAGTTCTGGCGGTGGAATTATTTCTAATATTTCTGTTCTAGCGTTTTCTGAGAAAATCATAGGAGTATTTGTACAATTTTTATACTTCTTCGCAGATGATGTTTTATTTCCACTGTCTTGCCACGCAAAAAAATTTTCCTTACAATTTCCAACAGTTCTGTATTTCCCACACGTGTTTAATTCATCCTTTGATGCAGTACACCATGTGCAAGGAAAACTGCTTGCATGTGACATGATGCCCGTTAATATGTTGGCAAGTTTTAAATCAGTTGCTGTTGTCCCTTTTAAATCCTTCAATTTTAAGAGTGACCACATCAATAGAACGTTTTCATATTTCTCATGTGTATGTGCCACTATTCCAAGCAGTTGTAATTTCTTGACGCCAGAATCCTTAAACTTTTTTGCGACAACGCCTTCGGTATACTTCTGTCGACCTTCTACATTTGCAACTTCTGATTCATCCAAAGATTGCATCGAAAGGCCAACTTTCAAAAAACCTGCGCCATTATCTATTCCGAATTTCAAATGCATTTCATCAACTTCCCTTTTTTCTTTAACAAACTGGAATAATCCTTTTACATCATTGCAAAACACTGAAGTTTATGCAGTAGTTGCAGTATCGTTTTTTCAGTGTTATCACATTACACTCTGTCATACTGAAATACAAATCAAGAGAATGGTTCAAAGTTTTTAATTTTTGTTTTAAATCTGGTTGAAATAATTTTCTGTCATTCGTAGCGACGCGAAGAGCTGCTGTAATACCCTGTACTTGATTCGTTGAAAGCCCATAACTTATTCCAATTTTTAAGACATCTTCAGCAGAAACACCCTTCCGTTTTTTGCTTTCTGATTGCTGTTCAGTCGAAGAAATTTGCAAAGGATTTTCATGCTTCTGAGATACAGCGATTACAGTATTTCTATCTGATTTATTTTCCTCAACGTTTGTCGTTTTTTCATTTGAAATTACTTTAATAAAATGACACACCAAGTGTTCTTTTTCTTTTAGGGGTATATCGTTTATAATATGATCTTTTGAATGTTTGTAATGCTTCGGTGTACAAGAAAAATGTGATTTTCCTACTACTAATTCTAAATGGCACTTTTTGCAGTATCTTGTTTTATTTCTTTCTTTCGCATCTGATGTGTTTTTTACGAAATTGCTGTGTCCTGGTGTTCTCACTAAGTTACATAAGTCGAATTCGCATAATTTACCTTCTTTCGATCTGGTTTTTTGATTTATTAATTTGAATGTAGAAGAATCTTGTAATGTTATACTTACTTTAGTTTCATCACTTTTGACCGAACGATAAATAAGGATTCTGCAGGCATTAAAAACAACTACAGGGAGGCGATTATCTTCAGCATCATAGCTCACAATCTTTTGAATGAGATTTTTTAAATGATTACTAATCTTGAACAATTGTTTCTTTTTTTTAAGACAAAGAAAGCAAATTTTCGCACGGTTTTCATCATGAGTTCCAGCATGGTCTTTAGATTTTGCAGACATATTTTACGATTTTTTCACAACAACGCACTTGGTCAAAATATCCAAAAACGCTAAACAACTGCAGACTGCGCGATGCACTATTGGCAAAGATATCTTGCCTACTAATGGGTTGCAAAAATTATTTTCACGGAAAATTCACATACATTCACGTGTTGTTGTGTCTTGTTGTCGTGTTCACACGGGCATGTATGATGATAGGTATATTTCAAGAGGTACTTCAAAGATTTTATTATATTTTAGGAATTTATTATATTTTTTATAAAGTTTTATTTTGAGAAGTTGCAATTTTAATGTCTTAAGATTCTTTTTTCAATTTTATAATGTTTTTCATTAATGAAATGCAGAAAAAAAATCAATTTAATAAATTCTTTGAAAAATTCTATGTTTCATCCTTAAAAAACATTTTTCTAAAAAACGGCTCGGGGGATTTGGCTCCAAATTTTTTTTTCACACTATTTCTGAATCCCTAAATCGAACCCAAAAAAAAATAGATGTACTATAACCTTGCATTTAAAGTTGGTTCAGGCACACCGTGTGGTGATATGACAACTTGTCAAAATTTTCCTATCAAATATATATGAATCCACTTACAGTTTTTTTCACGGCCCGTTTATAGTTAAACATACCCTAATTCAGCAAAATCTTTATCTCAATTATATTTGACTTCATTTCCAGAATTGAAAAAAAAACACTCGTATACAGTTGGCTACCCTGGTGGAAACATTTTTACAAACAAGTAAAGAAGCCTAAAACTATTTTTACAGCAATCTACAAATAAATACAATGAATTGCAACCAAAATTACAGGAAAGTACAACTTTTTTCTATTATTGAGACGAACTTTGTACTTTTTTTCTATTTTTTTGTAGATTGTTTAATTTTGTTGTAGTTTTGATTTTCTAGAAGAATTTACAGCTACAAGAATCTACAGGAATTTACATATTTTGCAGCCAAAAAGTTGTTCTTTTTCAACCTAAGATGACAAATATTTAGAATATTGCAATGAGATAATTTTAAATTAAGATGTGTACCTGATCGCTATTACAAAAAAGCTTCTATGTTCAAACTTTGAAGCAATGGTAGAATATTAAAAGACAATAATGAATAATCGTTATCAAACATCAAAAAACCTTGAGTTTGAAGTTTTTTTAAAAATATATAACAATTGATTGGACACCATATATATGCCATTTAAAATTATCTCATTTCAATATTCCTATATATTTGTCATCCTAGGTGGAAAAAGAACAACTTTTCGACTGCAAATAAAAATTAAACAATTAAGAAAGAATTGATCACGGTCATTGAAATTAAAAGATTAAAAGTCGTTAAACTGCAAAATTTTAAATTTTAACTTTTAGACATTGTACAGTTAAAAGATAAAAAAACGGAAATCCACGCTATCATTCTCAATACTGTGAATTGAAGAATTAACCAGAAAATTGATAAATTTTCAAAATTATATCATTTTAAGCAACTCGAATTTTTCCTACAATTTTTTGGAAATCCTGCAAAGGTACAAAAATTACCTTAAAATCATCCTAATTCTTTTTTGAAAATTTTATTAAATATTCTTTGAAAATTAACTCAAAAAATATGCTGTTAGTTTTTCTAGGAATTTTGATACGAACTTTTTATTCATTTAAAACCTTTCAAAATGCATAAAAAGCTTATAAATTTTGTGTTAGGAATTTTCGAACATCTGCATTCTGTTTTCAATGTTTTTACATTTTTTTCACGTTTTGAATTATTCTGGAATCTTCTCAAAACTTCTAAATATATTTTAAACTTACTCTATTATTTTCCAACTTGATAATTGTTCAATTGTCATTTATTAATCGAAACAAACCTTTCAATCTTTTTCAATTTTGCTCTTAATATTAATTTTTCAAAATAAAAAATCATTTTTAAATTTTCCCAGCAAACTTAAGAATGTTTTTGTTTTCTTAAAACCTTTATAGATCGTTAAAAAGCTTCGAAATTTCGTTTCGAAATCTTCAACAACCTAAATTTATTTGTTTATTTCTCGAAATCATTTCCAGTTTTAAATTAAGTTTGTATCTTCTCAAAACTCATAAATATCTCTTAAACTAACTCAAATTTTTTCTAAATGGATAATGTTTCAATTGTTATTCATGCATCAAAATTCAATAATTTCAATTAAATATTACAAATTTGTTAAACATTCCAAATATTTCAGTTTAAAAATTTTACATTTTTTAATATTTGATTTATAATTGCCCATTTTTAATGGAAAGTAAACTATTGCTAAATATTCCAAAAAAGTCTTTATTAATTAAAAAAATTAAAATTAAATGGGTAAAAATGGAATTGTTTACATTGAAACAATATATTAATAGGATTTGGAATTGAATAAGAGCGTTTAATTATCTACCTCTCAATTGTATTTCGCGCCTTCTCTCTCAGATCATCAAAAGTAGTACCTGCTCTCATGCTCTTAACGCCACAATATTTAAAGTAAGGAACTAAAAAATTTCCTAGTTCCCTATCTATATTTCATGTTCCCGGGACCCCGGTTCATGATCTTCATTCCTTTTCTTTGTGCTCAAAGAAATCCACGTTGTTTTTTGAGTGAAAATTTATTTAATTGAAAAAATGAAAAGCAAGCGTCGAAGCTCCGAGCCGGAGAAACACGAAAGTGTCATGAAAGAGCTAAAACGATTGAGACGAAAACTAGAGAAGCAGGAAAAAGAATTTAGTCGATTTTACAGGAAACGTAAGTGTAACCTCACTTTTCCAATAGCACACAATTTTTGTTTTAGGCCTTAGACCAAGCGTCCTTACGATAAATTTCGTTAATCGGCCACAAGGAAAGATAAGAAACAAACATACAAATTCCTTATATTGCAAACTAGTTGGTATGTAAACAACGTTTACGTAGTCCCTTGTGTCATTCAAGAAATGACGGGACGCCACGCTTTGCTCACTTTGATACGCAATTGGCAAGCGAATTTAAGAAAAAATTTCAATCAGAAAACTTATTTTTTTTATTTGTCCAGTCATGCGAATACAGTACAAGTTACGAGTATTCGCAAAAATCATTTTTGGACAAGGATAGTTCACAGGTTAATGATGTCAAGTACATCCGATTAACCAGGACAATTTTATTGTAGGTCGATCTCGATTAAGGTCATCAAGAAGTGGAAGAAGTGATTATGATCATCGCAGTCGAACTCCTCATAATGATCGCCTAAGCCGAGACAAGTCTCGCAGTCGAACTCCTCACCACTATCGTCGAAGTCGAGACAAATATCGAAGCTGGACTCCTCATCGGGATAGACAAAATCGAGGCATGTCGCGTAATAGGACTCCTCTGTCTTATCGTCAAAGTCATGAAAAGTCTCGCTGTCTCACACCTCCCACTGCTCCACAGTCGAATGGAGAAAATCCTAAACCGGCAAATACCGTTGGTAACGGCTCACATGGGAACCCGATCGCCCAAGGACCATCTCAGTCGTAGTCAGGGCAAGAAGTCACTCAACTACAGAGTAGCTCATCAGATGCAGTCCAGATCGGTGATCAACGGGGTGCGTCATCAACCGTACAAAGTGAGACGGAAGTGCCTAAGGACCCGATTTTGAATCCTGAGATCCTAGAAATAATAGGTAAACGCTTGGATATAGACAAGCAGTGAGCCACAGCAATCCATAACGATATTCTCATACGCTGGGAAGAAATTCTGAAAAATGGTGTTCCGGATAATGAACGCAAGGAGTTATTCGAAAAATATCTCACCCCCGTAAACTGTGTCTCGGTCGAGCCTCCAAAACTTAATGCAGAGGTTAAGGCCACGATACTGGAACCAATTGTCAACAGGGACAAGCGCATTTCTGAAAAGCAACAGAAAGTGACAGTTTGCTTAGCTGCACTAGGTTCAACGTTGTGAAACCTCTTCAAAGGCACTTCTCTGGATCCGCTTCGTATAATATCGAGTCTCGGGGACATAGGACGTATCCTAGTTGATCTTCAGCGCGATGAAACTCTGACGAGACGTCTGATTATTTCAGCAAATCTCAACTCATCGTTGAAAGAAACGTTGAATGCTACTACAGCAGACGAGTGGCTATTTGGTAAAGATCTAGCTGAAACGCTGAAAGCAGCAAAATCCTTGGAACGCTCTTCCAAAGAGTTGAAAGCAGTAGCAGTCACGAAAACTTCATCAGCACCAACATCGAAGTTGCCAAAAAACGCAAAGGCCCCCCGCCGTCAGCCATCGTTTCAACAACCGAAGACGGGGGGGCAACGAAAACCAATCAACTACAGCCAGAAGAACTACAATTCCCGACAACCACCCAGGAAACAGGAAACCAAGTATTATTGGAGGCGTCATTAACAAAGACGGTAAGTGTGCGATCTGGACGACTGAAACAGTTCGTTCCAGTATGGGAAAATCTGAGGAATGACAAAACTATTCTATCATGGGTAGGCGGCTACGTCATTCCTTTTGCTCGTCGCCCAATTTAATATTCGGCACCAGGGGAACCACGCTGGTCAAAAAGTGAAAAATCACAATTAACTAACCATATTGAAGAACTTTTAGACAAAGGTGCGATCCAAAAATGCGAAGAATGCGAGGGTCAATTTCTTTCTAGCATATTTCTCACACCCAAACCAGATGGATCTAGCAGAATCCAGTAAAAAATATTTAAGATTCAGGTTTGAAAGTACATTATTCGAATTTAACTATTTACCCTTTGGGTTAAACACGGCTCCATATGTCTTCACCAAGATAATGAAACCCGTTATAACTCGGTTAAGAGAACAAGGTTACTCTTCTGTTATCTACATGGATGACTTCCTCTTACTTGGGTTCACTAGGGAAGAATGCCTGGACAATTTACGGGAAACAATCCACTTGCTGGAATATCTTGGATTTACCTTAAATAGGGAAAAAAGTAGTTTGGTCCCAGCACAAAAACAAAAATTTTTGGGATTCATTTTGAATTCAATTGATACGATAATCGAGTTACCCGAAGATAAAAGGTCTAAAACTCTTAATCTCCTCCACAGTTTTAAGGTTAACACCCGGTGCAAGATCCGTGACTTTGCATCCCTAGTGGAAATTCTTGGATCCATATGCCTTGCAATTAAATATGGCTGGGTTTTCATGAAAAGCCTAGAACGAGAAAAATTTTTAGCTCTGGAAAAAAGCAATGGCAACTATGAAGCACACATGGTAATATCGTCCGATGTAACGGAAGATCTTGCTTGGTGGAGCAGTAACATCAAATCGGTGTATAATCCTATCAAAAGTCATAAATTCGTTCTCAAAATTTTTTCTGACGCGTCATTATCAGGCTGGGGAGCCTGCTGCGGAAATGAGAGAACCCATAGTTTTTGGAGTTCACAGGAACGACAATATCCCATCAATCAATTAGAACTTTTGGCTGCGTTTTTCGGGCTAAAGTGTTTTGCAAGAGACCTGCGATACTGCGACGTACTTTTACGAATAGATAACACTACATAAATTGCTTATATCAATCGAATGGGCGGAATCCGATTCGAGACTCTCAGTAATACTGCAAAAGAGATTTGGAAATGGTGCGAACAGCGCAACATTATCATTTTTGCATCTTACATTAAGTCATCAGAAAATATAGTCGCAGATCATGAATCAAGAAGGCTGGAAGTAGAAACTGAGTATAGTCTATCTCGTAAGGCCTTCCGCAAATTATGTGTTGGTTTTGGTTACCCTGAAGTTGATCTCTTTGCTAGCCGAACCAACTACAAGTGTCGGAAGTACGTCTCCTGGAAGAAACACCCAGGATTGTACTCAAGAAAATCCAGAACGACCGCGCAAGGGGAATAATTCTGGTTCCGAACTGGCCATCTCAAGCGTGGTTCCCTCGATTTAGAGCAATGTTGGAGTCATCTCCCATGTTATTCAAACCGAGTCAAAGCCTACTTTCTTCTTCTAACAGGGAACCTCATCCACTCTGGTCCCAACTTTCCCTGGTGGGAGGAATATTATCGAGCAAGCATTCTCTCTGAAGGGAATGACAGCAGATACTATCAAGATCAGTATCGCATCATTGGATGAATCCTCCTTAAGACAATATGAGTCTGCATTGAAAAAATGGTGGCATTTTTGTCATCTTACCGACACTCCACCTCTTACAGCCAGCATTCCGGATGTTTTGAGATTTCTCACTAATGAAGTTGAGAAGGGAGCTTCCTACGGCTCAGTTAACTCTCTGAGGTCAGCAGTGGCCCTAATTTTAGGATCTGAAATAGGAGAGAACCAAGATGTGAAGAGATTCTGTAAGGGGGTTGCTAAATCTCGGCCATCTCGTCGCAAATACGACACAACCTGGGACCCCAAAACGGTTCTGGAATTTCTCTCGCAATGGAGCCCAAATGAAGAGATTTCTTTGCAGAAATTATCAAGTAAACTTACTACGCTACTCTCTCTTACAACGGGGCACAGAATCCAAACTCTGACAGCAATCGATATAGGTAACATCGAAAAATCGGAAAACAGGATTGAAATAAAGATACCAGCACAACTGAAAACCTCCGGTCCAGGAAAGGTACAACCAAACCTGGTTCTCCCATTTTATCAAGAAGATCCATCGATCTGCGTAGCATAAGCTCTGGGAACATACCTTGATCGAACGCGCAGTATACGAGAAAATACACGGAGCCTTTTCATCTCGTGGAATAAACCCCATAAGGCAATCACAACACAATCGTTAAGCCGCTGGATCAAACAGGTCCTCCAAGAAAGCGACATAGATACATCAAAGTTCACGGCCTACAGCACACGCCATGCCTCAACATCCGCTGCCAAAAGAAGTGGGGTCAACATTGACCTAATTAGGAAGACAGCGGGATGGACGGAATCTTCGCAAACCTTCGCCAGGTTCTATGACCGTAGGCTAGAAGAAGATCGTTCCGTTTTTGCAAAAGCAATCTTAAACTCAACAAAATAAGTAAATATAAGACTTTTTATTCCTTTCGTTTATTATTTAATTCTGTAATCACAAGTGTTACATTAATATCACTCAAAAAACTAGCTGCCATCACTCTTCTTTAAACATCTACGTTTGATGATCTGAGAGAGGAGGCGCGAAATACAATTGAACGATTAAACGAACTTACCTAAGTGAAGTTCTATCGTAATTGTATGAAGCGCCTCCTCCGAAGATCAGTCCCACCCTGTCAGATTCCCAAAGTTAATATTGGTTAACCCCTATAGAGATCGATCGGCAGCACTTTAAAAGAATAAAGATCATGAACCGGGGTCCCCGGAACATGAAATATAGATAGGGAACTAGGAAATTTTTTAGTTCCTTACTTTAAATATTGTGGCGTTAAGAGCATGAGAGCAGGTACTACGTTTGATGATCTTCGGAGGAGGCGCTTCATACAATTACGATAGAACTTCACTTAGGTAAGTTCGTTTAATCGTTCAATTATATTTGACCCTATTTCCAGTATTAAAAAGTCGACTCGTTTATATTGGGATATACCCCAATTCAGAAAAATATACCTCTTAATTATATTTGACCGCATTTCCAGTATTCTAAAAAAACACCTGTTTATAATTAGCCATACCTCAATTCGGCAAAATCTATCTCTATTAATACATAATGTATATTTTTAATCTATGTTTGACCCTATTTTCAGTTTTAAAAACCACCGCTTTATAGTTGGCTATATCCTAATTCAGTCAAACCTATGTCTAAATTATATTTGATCACATTTAAAAAAAACTTGTTTATAGTTGGCCATACTCAAGTCGGAAAAATCTACATCTTATTTATATTTGACCCCATTTCCAGTATTTAACAAATCAACCGTTTATAAGTGGCTATACCCCAACTCGGAAAAATCTACCTCTCAATTATATTTAAACACATTTCCAGTTTTTTATCCAACTATCCGTTTATAGCTGGTCATGCCCTAATTCGGTCAAATTTACCCCTCAATTATATTTGAAGCCGTTTCCAGTATTCTGGAAATACTACTTTTTATAGTTGGCCATACCACATCATGACAAAATAATCCTATTGATTATATTTAGGCCCATTTCCAGTATAAAAAAATCTACTTGTTTATAGTGGGATATACCCTAATTCAGAAAAGTTAACCTTTTAACTGTATTCGACCTCACTTTGAGTATTCTAAAAAAACAGCCGTTTATAGGTCATCATACCCCAACTCGGCAAAATCTACCTCCTAATAATTTTTAAACCCATTTCCAGTATTTGGTATTGGAACACATGTCCTGTATTAAAAAAAAACTGTTTATAATTGGCCATACCTCAATTCGGCAAAATCTATCGTCAATAATATATCATATATATTTTTAATCTATATTTGACCCCATTTCCAGTTTTTAAAAAACCATGCCACGCTAAAAAAACCAGTTCTCGTCAGATCAGTGAAGTTAAGCAGCGCTGGGCGCGGTTAGTACTTGGATGGGTGACCATTCGAGAATACTGTGTGCTGTTGGCATATTATGGGTGTGGTGAGCCCAAACTTGTAGTTATTTATAACTACAAGAAAACTATCCACCTAGAAACACTACCCGAATCGGGTAGTGTCACGCCTACCCTGAAAGGGAAATGGCTTAATGGTATACATACATACATACACCCCTTTGTAGTTGGACATACCCTAATTCAGTCCAATCTACCTTTCAATTATATTTGAGCACATTTTCAGAAAAAAATACGATACATTGTGATAGACTGGTACTAATATGATAATTAAAATACGATTTTGAAAATTACATAATAGTATTATATACCATTTAAAAAATACCATCAAATTGTGTATAGCTTATTTATAAAGTTTAGATATAATTATATTCACAAATAAAAAATGAAAAATTGTATTGTATTTCCGTGAGTAGGGACTACATCTGTGGCGCTACTATTATCGAAAAATAAATAAACATAAGATTCTGCGCGAATATTATACATAAGTAAAGCTTATATAATTTTACAGAATAACCTCGGGACAATAGTATTACCTTATAGAAATAAAAAAATCTAATAATTCATTTTTTGGATCACTATAAACAATACTTTTTTTAAAATGATAACATTTTTTTGAGAAAATTCACTGAAAAGCATAAAACAAACAAAAAAATTTTAAATCAAATTCGCCAGTAACTCTAAGGTAGGAAACAAGAATGTGCAAGAACGAGCCAAAATTGCTATAATCTAATTCATTTAAGTGAATGTCATTCCATAATAAAATTAATATCTACATAATTTCACAAATACGATTTTAGAAATAGTAAAAGTAAAATCACAGAAAATTTTTGACAGTGTCACTTTTATAGGTTATGATGTTTATAAAATTAAAATAAATAACACAAAAGACGAGATTTTTTGTGATAAATTATTATGTACCTATATGCGTAAGTTTTGGAAATGAAATATAAAATGGTGCAGGAAGGAAAAGAATTAGGAGTAGATATAATTTATTATTATTGCATACATCGATTATATGCATAAACAATAGTAAATATAATTATATCACTGTCGAATGCACTAAGGTAAACGTCCCAGTAATCGTGACCATGAGAGATTTTATTGACTTCAAATATTTAGAAAATTGTTTTGGAAGGATTATTTAAAAAATGATTGGAACTAATTGAAGCATTAAACATCCTAGAATATTGAAAAAATTGTTTTTACATTATATTTAATATTACTTTTTATTTATAAACAATTAAAAGTCAAAAAGCACCGATGTCCCAGTTATCGTGATTTCCAAATCTACCTTGTACTAGTAATCGTGAGTCGTTTTCCCAATCTTCGTGAAAAATTTAAGTTTTCTTGAAATCAGTTTTTAGCGATTTGGGCTTCACTGAAAAATCATAATAAACTAAAAAATTTATAATGAAATCACTAAGTCATTCCAATATTTAACATCACCCTTTTTCAGTTTTAAACTCTAATTTATATTACGATTACTGCTCACAGTAACAAAAGTCAGTTCTCCGATTTCATTTCACGCCTTTTTGAAATTAATTAAATTATTATTTGTAATGAAATATTGAAATAAAATGTTGAGAGAGACGCCCTAGTCTTCGTAACCGGTCACGATTACTCGAGCAACAATGCTTTTGAAACGTCCCTATAATCGTAACTGATATTTCTTGAACGAGAAGGTACTAAATGAAGATTTTACTTAATTTTATGGAACAATAATTATTTTTTATTACAAAAAAATAATCTTCGTTCTGTTCAAGTAATTTTTTGACATATTAAAAGCTTAAGCAAAGAAACGCCTTTCCTAGCCTAAATGTTAAGCTATTTTCCACATTTCGTGATTCATCGCCACCGGCTATGCAAATGAATTTTTATTACTCACGATTACTGGGACCGTCCCGATTACTGGGGCATCTACCCTGATAAATTATCATTGATTTCCTCTTTATTATTCCTAAAATTGTATTCTTAAACCTACGTAGATATCAATTTAAGTATTCCCTAGAGTTACGGGTGCAATCCATTTTTTTTGTTTGAATTTCCTTATTGATTACAACTTTGAAGCTTTAGCCTAAAATATCTCTAGAGGTAGGAAATTATCTTAAAGCCAAACCCAGTGGAACATAAAGGAAGGCTTAGGCTGACAATCTGCCGACGGGATTTAGCCTATCGAGTGTGATGCAAAATTTAATTGGGTATATATGCATGTTAATGGAAATCCCTGTATACATGATTCATCGGGGTAGACGCCCCAGTAGAAATAGGTTACTATGGTTAGACGTGTCTTGGCCAATAATAATTTATGTCGAGATATACACCAAATCTAGGAACATTATTGAATATTGGATACTTAAAATTATAAATGACTACGTCAAAGTTATAAAATTTCAAAAGAGGGGAGAGTGGGGCTAAGCCAACCCTTCCGTTTTTAAAGAAAAATATAAACCGTGTGAACTTGTTTTTTTTTTAAATTATCATAGTCCACTATTGTGAAGTTATATTCATTTTACGTGAAAATAGCTGCTGAACATGAAGGTGTTGTTAAATTTTAATTTTCCGATGATTTTCAATGTTTTCCGGATACCAGTATACAAAATCGACGCGTGGGGCTAAGTCGACACCTTTGTAAAAATCGTTATTCCTGACTCAGGGGGTTTAAAAACGTGAAGATATGATGTAAACCGACGAAGTCCAATTTTACATAAAACCTTAATAATAATACCTTACAATATTGAAAATTAAAAAAATATGTTTTTTTTTGTCTTCAAAGATTATAGTGAAGTGTCGACTTAGCTGGAAGGGGGTGTCGACTTAGCCCAACGATTTTTCGGTTGAGAGATTTTCCCTCACTTCACTTTTTTTCTAATAATTGAAGAATAAAGCATCGTTGTTTAGAATCAACAGTAAAATTTTGTAGCTAACTAAATTCTAGATCCAACGATACCTAATACGTTGTCAAACCATTTTTTTTTTTAATTAAAAAGCGACTTTAAGAAAAAAATTGTCGACTTAGCCCTACTTTTCCTTACATCAGCAGGGTGGCCGCTGAATCGGAAAACCAGGAAATGACAAAAAAATTATTAGTGCAATTAAGAATAAGTTTGATGTTAATTTTTTTTTCAATTTTAACTTCAATTGTTAACTTTTCCAATTATAAAATGATTCAGTCTACAATGCCTAATTCTAAAATCTTTTACCATCAACATTTTCCATTTTAAGACTTCATTTTCAAGAGTAGATTTTCAATTTTAAGAATTTTAAAATGTAGTTCTAAAGACTTGAAAAATAAAAAAATAATAGCATTTGAAATTAAATTTTTTGACAAAAAGCCTTCCAAGTTTATTAACCGTAAATATAAATTAATTAATGATTTTCTAAATCGAACTCTAGTTCGAGTATTATAATTTGAACAATAACTGATTTTATAGGACCATTCTGAATCTGTTCAAAATTAAACAATTCACAGATTTTAACATTAAAAATGACACTGTTTAAATTCGAAAGCCTCAATTATTGAACAACTCTAAACTTCTGAATAAAACTTCAAAAATTATTTTCAATTTTAAAATAATTTAAAATTAATAGATTCATAATTAATCGCTTTTATTAAGTTTCAAATCCTATTCAAATGTTGTTTTGGTCTTAAATTTTTAATTTTTAACCCAATTAATTTTCTAATTTCTAATTAAGAGAAAGAACAATTTATCAATATTTATCAATATTGGATTGTTTATTTTAAATGAGAAATTACTAACCAAATATTAAAAACTGAACAATTTGAAACAAAAAGCCTTGAATCGTTAAAATTGCATAGAGCTAAATTAAAAATTTGATCTTTAAATATTTAATTGTTCTATTATCAAAAAAATTATTGTTAAGTGAAATTATTGAATTTTGATCTATAACTAACAGTTGAACAATTATTTATTTAGAAAAAATGTGAGTAAGTTTAAGAGATATTCAGAAGTTTGGAAAAGATTTAAACTTAATTCAAAACTTGAAAAGATTTCAGAGAGTTTAAAATAAAATATAGATTTTTTAACAGTTTGGAATTAAATTATTATTTTTTGTAAGGTATTTGAAAGGTTTTAAGATAAAGAAATTTTTTTATTGAAATCCTCGAAAATTTTGTTTATAATTTTTTAATTGGAAAGATTAATTTTAGCAGAATATTGCGAAATATATATTTTTTTAATTTTCTGAATACATAACAATTGCACAATTATTAATTTAGAAACAATTCCATTATGTTTAATAGATATTGAGAAGTTTTGAAAAAATTGAAAAATAATTAAAAACTTGAAAAGATTTTGTGAAAAAATAAACAAAAATTTATCAACTGATTATGAATTTCGAAGAAAAAAATTTTTCTGTCGACAAATGCCTGATTAATGCATTTTTTTATTAAATGTGTTTGCAAAATCATAAAATTCATTAACTCATTATGAATGTTGCTGAAATTGTCATGAAGTTTCAACTGAAAGGACTGGCATTAAAAAAAATGCATTTGTTTATTAAATTTGTTTTAAAAAAACATGAGTTTAATCCAAAAATTATAAATTTTTCTAAAATTATCATAAAGTTTCTAATTAAAAAAATTGGCATTGAAAGAACAAATTTTTGTGTGGAAAAATGCTATTAAATTTTTTACTTTGTTTCTAAAATTATATAAATATAAATTTTATAGTATTCTTGAGAAAACTAGAGAAGATTTTTGAACATTGCAGATGTGTCAAAAAAGAATCTAGAAGTTAAAAAAAATATATTATTCTACAGGATTTTACAAAATATTAGGCGCAATTCAAGCCTTTTTAAAAGATACACAGTTGGGACTTTTAGAAGTTTGGAAGAAATAAAAAATATTTGATAAATTTTCGGAAATGCTTCCAAGTTTTAAAATATTTTCAATCCATTTTAAACCTATTAAATTCCTGAAAATATTTTTAGCTGCCTTGAATTTTTCTTGAAATTTTGAAAAATCATTCAAAATGTGAAAAATTCCCTTAAAATCTTCCAAATTTTCCTTGGAATTTTAAGAAAATTAGAGAAGATTTTTGATTATTTCAGATGTGTTAAAAAAGAATCTAGGACAATAAAAAAAATTATTTTACAGGATTTTACAAAATATTACGAAAAATGTAAGCCCTTTTAAAATATATTTACGACTTTTGAAAGTTTGAAAGAAATAATAAATATTAAATATTTTTTCTTGAAGTTTTGAAAAATCATTCAAAATGTAAAAAAAATTGCGTCAAAATCGTCCCAATTTTCCTAGGAATTCGAAGAAAATTTGTTCATTTACTTGAAACCTTTCAAAATTCTTTGAAAGGTTTTGAAGTTTTGGTTTGCAATATTTGAATCAAATCTGCATTTTTGTAAATCTTTAATGTACAGTTTAAAATTCTTTTTCAAGCACTTCAAATCTTTTATATATTTCTAAAATTTATTACATTTATTTTTTTATTTTTTAATCTTACCAAATTGAAACATTTTGCTTTAAAATCTTCTACTCTTTTGCGAAATTTAAGGAAATCTTATGAATTTTTTTGAAATCTTCTTCAATTTTCTGTTAAAGTTCATTTTTCAAAATTAAAACTTTTTAGCTGACTTGAATTTTTCTTGAAGTTTTGAAAAATCATTCAAAATGTAAAAAAATTGCCTTAAAATCTTCCAAATTTTCCTTGGAATTTTAAGAAAATTAGAAAAGATTTTTGATTATTTCAGATGTGTTAAAAAATAATCTAGAAAAATAAAAAAAATTATTTTACAGGATTTCACAAAATATTACGAAAAATGTAAGCCTTTTTAAAATATATTTACGACTTTTGAAAGTTTGAAAGAAATAATAAATATTAAATATTTTTTCTTGAAGTTTTGAAAAATCATTCAAAATGTAAAAAAATGGCTTTAAAATCGTCCCAATTTTCCTAGGAAATTTAAGAAAATTTGTTCATTCACTTAAAACCTGTCAAAATTCTTTGAAACGTTTTGAAGTTTGGTTTGCAATATTAAATAAAAATCTGCATTTTTCAAAATCTTTAATGTACAGTTTGAAATTCTATTTCAAGCAATTCAAATCTTTTATATATTTTTACTAGGAATCTGTATCATCATCGGAGATGGTAACGATCGATCCAAAGAGAAATCCTTTCACACACACTATGAAAATGGAAATCTACAATATAGATCAAAGTTATATCCTCTAATACAGAAAATATTTAATTATATACATTATATATATTTATATTTATTTTATTTATATTTATATTTTTATTATTATATTTAGTATTTATTTTAATAAATTCAATTTCAAAAATTTTAAATTTAAATCTCCATCTAGTCTGAGGACGTTGAATATTTTCTGTATTAGAGGATATAACTTTGATCGCTATTGTAGATTTCCATTTTCACAGTGTGTGTGAAAGGATTTCTCTTTGGATCGATCGTTACCATCTCCGATGATAATGCAGATTCCTAGTAAAAATTGATTTGTATATAACATCTTGCATAATAAAGCGTATTTCAGAAAAAAGGATTCTTTATCCGATCTCTCTAGTAGCTCAATGGTTAGAGCACCTGACCGGAAATCAGTTGATCCGGTGTTCGAATCCCAGCGGAGTGAAAGGAGAAGATCTTTTCTCCTGAATAAATTCAATTTCAAAAACTTTTATATATGTCTCAAATTTACTACATTTATTTTTTATTTTTTTATCTTACCAAATTGAAACATTATCTTCAAAATCTTCTACTTTTTTTTCGAAATTTAAGGAAATCTTATGAAATGTTTTGAAATCTTTTTCAATTGTCTCTTAAAGTTCATTGTGTGTGTGTGTGTGGGGGGGGGGGGGGGTCCGAAGGAAATGTTACGAACTGTTACATTCGGGCGGGGGAGTAAAAAGATTGAAAATAGCGTTACCTAATTTGTGAAAACTTCCTTAATATTAATCAATTTAAAAAAAAAATACGAAATTTATTTTTTCGGGAACCTCACAAAATAGGGGTGTCATTCCTCTCTCTGGCAAAAAAAAAACGTGGACATCGCTAGTGTGTTAAGTTGGTATTTAGATTGCCAAAACAACAACCTTAGTTACGAATACGATTAATGTAAATTTCTAATCAATGAATATTAATGTACATGCCCTCAATAGAGAGGATGTCACGGACATAAGGATTCCTAACATACCGTACACTGACGTATTACATTTCCTGCAAAACGTATACAATATACAATGAGGTGAACGTATAGCTTCTGGTTGCACTACACTTATAATATAAATTATACATTTTTGCACATATGCTTCTATATTGTATGTGATCTACTAAAAAAAGGTTCTTCTAATCTGTAATCTACATAGGGTAATCGGTACAATGGTTGCCCCCCCCCATGATTAGCCACCTCATATAGATATGTTTATATGAAACAATACTCAGAAATAAAACTACAAATAAATAGTGCAGTATGAATCGCAAAAAAATTCGCAGCATATTTAAACGAAAAAATGAAAAGCTGTTGAATTCCGTGAATTAGGATTTTAAAGAAACATTTTGCCATAATACATAATTCTAGAACAAATTTGAGTAAGGGGCCGTACTTAAATCATGTAACAGATTATAGGCCCTCTCCAAGACGCCCCCCACCCCCCAGTAACGAACCCCAACAACATATTTTTTTAGCCCCCCCCCCCTCTTACTCTTCGGTATTTTTGGTTTTCAGAAATAATAAGACATGTGACTAATGGCAATTTTTTGTATTCAAGATAATGCTTTGCAGGGTGAAAATTCATTTTCAAAATTCTCTGATTTTTCCTTGATCAATTTTTTATTTTCCCTAATCAGGAACATTCAGATAACAGGATTTTAATATAGCAATATTTTTAAGGCAAGGTCTTTTATATACGGAATAAAACAATGTTTCAGATACAAATTTGAAATTCTCAAATTTATTTACTTATTTTAGACGAACAAATGACTTTTCTACCGTATAAAATGATTTTCTAACAAAATACTTGCATTTTGAACAAAATATTTAAAGATTTCTTGAAATTAAATTTTTTTAGAAAAAAGATCTTTTTTCACTACGCTGGGATTCGAACACTAGATCAACTGATTTCCGGTCAGGTGCTCTAACCATTGAGCTACTAGAGAGATCAGAGGAAGAATCCTTTTTTCTGAAATACGGTTTATTATGCAAGATGTTACATACAAATCAATTTTTACTAGGAATAGGTATTATCATCGGAGATGGTAACAATCGATCCGAAGAGAAATCCTTTCACACACACTGTAAATTAAAATTTTTTTGAAATTAAATTTATTTAGAAAAAAAGATCTTCTCCTTTCACTCCGCTGCGATTCTAACACCAGATCAACTGATTTCCATCTAGTCTGAGGACGTTAAATACTTTCTGTATTAGAGGATATAACTTTGATCGATATTGTAGATTTTCATTTTCACAGTGTGTGTAAAAGGATTTCTCTTCAGATCGATTTTTACCATCTCCGATGATAATACAGATTCCTAGTAAAAATTGATTTGTATGTAACAGCTTGGATAATAAAGCGTCTTTCAGAAAAAAGGATTCTTCCTCTGATCTCTCTAGTAGCTCAATGGTTAGAGCACCTGACCGGAAATCAGTTGATCTGGTGTTCAAATCCCAGCGAAATGAAAGGAGAAGATCTTTTTTTCTAAATTTTAAAATCAAAAAATTTTTAATTTAAAAAAATTTTAATTTACAACTCCATCTAGTCTCAGGACGTTAAATATTTTCTGTATGAGAGGATATAACTTTGATCGATATTGTAGATTTCCATTTTCACAGTGTGTGTGAAAGTGTTTCTCTTCAAATCGATTTTTACCATCTCCGATGATAATACAAATTCCTGGTAAAAATTGATTTGTATGTAGCATCTTGCACAATAAAGCGTATTTCAGAAAAAAAGGATTCTTCCTCTGATCTCTCTAGTAGCTCAATGGTTAGAGCACCTGACCGAAAATCAGTTGATCTGGTGTTCGAATCCCAGCGGAGTGAAAGGAGAAGATCTTTTTTTCTAAATAAATTTAATTTCAAAAAAATTCCAATTTACAACTCCATCTAGTCTGAGGACGTTACATATTTTCTGTATTAGAGGATATACCTTTGATCGATATTGTAGATTTCCATTTTCACAGTGTGTGTGAAAGGATTTCTCTTCGGATCGGTTGTTACCATCTCCGATGATAATACAGATTCCTAGTAAAAATTGATTTGTATGTAACACCTTGCATAATAAAGCGTATTTCAGAAAAAAGGATTCTTCCTCTGGTCTCTCTAGTAGCTCAGTGGTTAGAGCACCTGACCGGAAATCAGTTGATCTGGTTTTCGAATCCCAGCGGAGTGAAAGGAGAAGATCTTTCTTTCTAGATAAATTTAATTTCAAACAAATTTTAATTTACAATTTCATCTAGTCTGAGGACGTTAAATATTTTCTGTATTATAGGATATAAGTTTTATCAATATTGTAGATTTCCATTTTCACAGTGTGTGTGAAAGGATTTCTCTTCGGATCGATTGTTATGATCTCCGATGATAATACAGATTCCTCGCAAAATATTGAAATTATCAACAAAATGATCAAATTTTCAACAAAATTCTAGAATGTTCAACAAAATAATTGAGTTATCCACAAAATAATTGAATTTTCCACCTAAAAACATGAATTTTCAACGAAAAAGTGCAATAGTTGATATTTCAACCAAAACATATGAAATTTCGTTTAATAAGTGAATTTGAAAACCACAAAGACGAATTTTTAACCAACAATGTTTTTTCAGTCATCAAGAAAAATGTTTACCTAAACTGTTGAACCTACAAGCCAAAAGACGAGTTTTCTATGTAAAAACTGAATTTTTAATCAGAAAATATGAATTTTCAGCAGAAAAATTAATTTTCAACAAAAGTAGGTCAATTTTCAACCAAAGTGATAAACCTTCTTTCAAAAAAAAAATAAACGCAACAAAGTAGTTCAGCTTGTACCAACGCAATTAAATTTTCAGTTAAAAAAGATTAATTCTCAACAAAATATTTAAAATTTCAACCAAAGAGATGAATTTTCAACTAAAAAGAATGAATCTTCAACGAAAAAGTGATTTCTCAATAAAGTCGTTTAACCAAAATTTTTAATAAAAATTTTTTTATTAATAAGCCCTTTTCGACGCTTATGAAGCGGGGCTAAAGCTCTCCTTTTTACTCCCTAGGGACTGAAAAGTGACGTCAGAGATGAATAATGAAAATTATGGATCTATGAGCTCGCATTTTATGATTATCAGCCCACTCACCGTAAAAACTGTGAGGAAATTTCGGTTGCAAATAATAGAATTTTGCGGTTATTTATGGAAAGTTACCATATATACATGTAAAATTACCATAAATAACCGAAAATTTTCATGAATTTCCGGGAATTTTTGGAAATGTTTAAAAATGAATTTTGGGTAATCCATGGTAAGTTACCATATTTACCTGTAAAATTACGATAAATGACCAAAATTTTTTATAAATTTCCGGAAATTTATTGAAATTTAAAAAAATGAATTTTGGGTAATCTATGGTAAGTTAACATATTTACCTGTAAAATGACCATTAATGACCAAAATTTTTCATAAATTTCCGTAAATTTATGGAAATTTTTAAAAATGAATTTTGGGTAATTCATGGTAAGTTACGATATTTACCGGTAAAATTACCATACTTCACGGAAAATGTTCATAAATTACCATAATTTACGGAAAATTTATGGAAAATAAAAAAATTAAATTTTGGGTAATTTATGGTAAGTTAGCATATTTACCTTGAAATTATCATAAATGACCGAAAATTTCCATAAATTTCTGCAAATTTCTAGATATTTTTCAATTGAATTTTCGGAAATTTATGGTAAGTTACCATAAGTCACCTCTAAAATTACCATAAATTAGGTTAACATTCATTTCATGCTTCATTATACGAAATATAATAGGCACTGAAATCATGACTGTATTTCGAGAAATGTCTGAAATCATCCTTGGATTCTCAAATTGGATTTTTCGAAATAGAAAAAAATTACAATGTACATCAAACTGGCTTGATTTCCTTGGATTATTACAATTATTTAAATTAATTTTTTTTTTTTTTTTTTGTAAAAAATATATCCGAAAGTCAAGTCGAATCTTTGAAATTCGATTTATTTGAATATTCGAAAAAGTCGAATTTCGAAGATTCGACTTGACTTGTGGATCTATTTTTTACAAAAAAAAAGAAAAAAAAATATTTTAATTTAAATAATTGTAATAATTCAAGAAAATCAAGCCGGTTTGATGTAAAGTTTAATTTTTTCAAATTCGAAAAATACAATGTTCCCAGCATGTTTAAATTTGTATTATAAATTCAAATAAACGAATCATGAGAAAATTCAAAAAGATTTTTGGAAATTTCAGATATGTCAAATCAAAATTTCAACAAAAAAGTTATCCACCAAGCAAATAGTTCAATTTTCAGACAAGAAAGATGATTCCTCAACGAAAAATTTAATAGATGATATTTCAATCCAAAAAGATTTTTATTTTGAATGAAAAACAGGTAAGTTCATCCACCAAAAAAGATTAATTTTGAACCAGTTGTATTCTTAACAAAAGAACATTAAATATTCTCAAAAATAGACGTATTTTATATAACAAATGTTAATTTTCTAACCCAAAAGTATGAATTTTTAACGAAATAATCGAATTTTTAACTGAATACATTAATTTTCTATCAAGAAGAATAAAAAGGAAAAAATTTTCAACTAAAATGAGGAATTTTCAACCAAAAAATGGCTTTTTATCAAAGGAGTTTAACTTTTAACAAAGCAGATACATTTTCAACAAAAAAAGATGAATTCTCAACAAAAACTATAATAGTTGATATTTCATTCCAAAAAGATTTTAATTTTAAGTCAAAAACAGTTGAATTCGTAAAAGAAAATTCAACAAAATAATTGAATCCTCAACCAAAAGGATGAATTTTCTACCAAGAAGATTTATTTTCTGCCAAAGAAGACAGATTTTCATCAAAATGGTTATATTTTTAACCAAAGAGATAAATTTTGAGTTAAAATAATGAATCTTTAACCAAACAAGGAAATTAAAAAAAAAAATTTAACTATGAACCAATAGTTGAATTTTCAACCAGAAAAGATTTCAATTTTAAACCAAACATTTGCAATTTTAATAAAGAAAAGATGAAATTTCTACAAAAACAATCTATTTTTGAACCAAAAAGACGAGTTTTTAACAAAATTGTTGAATTTGCAATCGAAAAATATTTTTCAGCCCAGAATAAAAACAATTTTGAGGCAAATTATAATTTGAAGGAAAAAATAATTTTTAGCACAAAATAAAAATTTTTAATTACGACTTGTTTTGTAATTTTTTTTGTTTGCTTTAAGGTTAGATAAATCTAATTTTTCTAGGTTGCTCGAAAAATTCAAAAAGATTTTTGAAGATTTCAGAAATGTCAAAAAAGTATCTAGGAAATTTCTAAGAAATTTTTTTTCACTTTACATGATTTTACAAAATTTTAGGAAAAATTCGAGTCTTCTTAAAAGATATCCACGACTTTTAGAAGTTTGGAAGAAATAAAAAAAGGTATTAAAGGATTTTTGATGATTGGGAAAAATTTTAGAATATTTAATGAATGTTCGGAAATTTTTCAAAGTTATAAAATATTTTCAATCTCTTCAAAATGAAAATAATTTAAAAGTATTTTTTAAATTGTTTTGAATTATTCATCAAATTGTTTTCAAATCTACGGGATTCATTTCTGACAATTTCAGGAATCTTTTTTATGGTTTCACAATCTTTTTATATTGTTATTGAAAATTCGTCTTGTTGTAGAAAATTAATCTACTTGGTTGAAAATTCAACCATATGGTCAAAAATTATTTTATTTTGTTGAAAATGCGTCTTTTTATAATGATTAATCTTCTTGGTTGAAAATTCCATTATGTTGTTCAAAGTCGATATTTTCTTTCAAGAATCCCTTTTTTTATATAAAATTAATCGTCTTGGTTGAAAATGATAATATAACGGTTTTGGTGGAGGATTTAACTATTTTGTTGAAAAATGCCTTTTTTTTTATTGAGGATTAATTTTTTGAATAATATTATAACGATTTTATTTTTCGTTAAAAATTTATATTTTTAATTGAGAATTCTTCTTTTGTAGTTACAAACTCATGTATCATGTTAAAAATTGGTCTTTTTTATTAGAAAATTAATTGAAAATTCATCTTTTTGGTTGAAAATCCAATTATTTGGTTAAAAATTCATCTGTTTTTTATTGAGGATTCAACTATTTTGTGCAAAATTAATATTTTCTGGTTGAATTCAACTATTTTTTATTCAAGGTTAAAATCTTTGTTTGTTAAAATATCAAATATTACATTATTTTAGAATTCATCTTTTTTCTTTAAAAATTGAACTACTTGTTTGGGCAACGTGGTCTTAAAACAATTTTGAGAAGTCATTCGTTAGTAATTTATAATTCTTTCCTGAAAAAAGTGTCTGGGTTTTAATACATTACTAAATACATTGTAATTTTTAACAAATTTTGTTTTATTCGTCAAATAATTCTCAATAAATAAATAAATAAACAAGTTACTTCAAAAACATAGAATTTAATAAATTAATAATTTCATTTTGGGATCCAAAAAAGTTGGAGATGCCGGGGATCGAACCCGGGGCCTTTCACATGCAAAGCGAACGCTCTACCACTGAGCTACATCCCCGATTCGTTTGGTAGAAAGTTTATCAAAAATCGCGTCTTTTTGGTTGAAACTTGAACTATTTTGTTAAACAATTTTTTTTTTTTTGGGTAATAATTAATTTTTGTCACTGGAAATTCATAACTATACAATTTATGGTGGAAAATTGAAAATTTTAATTATAAATTGATCTTTCTTAGTAGGAAAATCCTATATTTGGTTGAAAATTTAGTAGGAAAATCATAGATTTGGTTGAAAATTGGTCTTTTTTAGTAGTTTTTTCATAGTTGAAAATTCACTTTTTAGATGAGAATTCTATTATTTGGTTAAAAATTTTTTCTCATTTGGTTAACAATTTAACTATTTTGTTGAAAATTCGTCTTTTTTAATGACAATTGATTTTTTTTAATAGAAATTCAACTATGCCATTTTCGGTAAAAAATTAAAATTTTAAAATAAAAATTGATCTTTTTTAGTTGAAAATTCAACTACCCGTTTAAAAATTCATGTATTTTGTTGAAAAATGGATTTTTTTGTTAAAAAATTAATTTTTATTGTTGTATTTTCATCTTTTCGGTTGAAAATTCAATTTTTTGGTGAAAAATGTATCTGCTTTAGTCGAGAATTCAACTATTTTGTTGAAAATTCCTGCTTTATGTTAAAATTTTTTTTCTTTCTTGGCTGAAAATGTTTTTTTTGTCGAAAATTCATCTTCTTGATTTGAAAATTCCTTTTTTTCGGTTGAGAATTAAATTTTTCAAACTAATAATTTATTTCTTTTTTCGTCAAAATTGATATTTTTAAATGAGAAAAAACTGAAGAAAAACTGTTTTTGTTTAGAATTCAACTATATTGTTGAAAATTCCTTTTTTTGAATAATTAATTAATTTTTTAACTAACAATTTAACTATTTCATTTTTCGTTGAAAATTAATATTTTTAATATAGAATTCATATTTTTTAGTTAAAAGTTCACGTATTTGTTTGAGTTCAGAATTCATGTATTTTGTTGAAAATTATGCAATCATCTAATTTGTTGCAAATTTTTTTTTACATCAAATTTGGTTAAAAATATAACGGTTTTGGTGGAGGATTAATTTTTTAACTAATAATTTAATGATTTTATTTTGCGTTAAAAATTCATATTTTTAATTAAGAATTCTTATTTTGTAGTCGAAAATTCATGTATCATGTTGAAAATTGTTTTTTTTTTTATTAGAAAATTAATTGAAAATTCATCTTTTTGATTGAAGATCCAATTATTTGGTTAAAAATTCATCTGTTTTGGTTGAAAATTCAACTATTTTGTGCAGAATTCATATTTTTTGGTTTAATTAACTATTTTTGGTTTAAAGTTAAAATCCTTGTTTGTTAAAATATCAAATGTTACATTTTTTCATAATTTGTCTTTTTTCTTTGAAAATTCAATTATTCGGTTGAAAGTTAAATAACTTTTTTAAAAACTAATTTTTTTGGTGGAAGATTCTAAATTTTAAATAAAATTTCATCTTTTGGATTGAAAATTGATTTTTTGTTGTTGTTGAAACCTTTTTCCACTTTTCTTCTCTTCACACAGTTGTCTGTGAAAAAAATTGTTTAAATCCTTTTTTATCACACTTTTGGGCGATGTGGTCCTAAATCAATTTTGAGAAGTCATTTGTTAGTAATTTATAATTATTTCCTGAAAAAAGTGTATGGATTTCAATGAATTATTAAATACATAAATTTAATAATTTCTAATAAAATTTATAAATTTATTTATTTTTATTTAAGATGAATTTGCGGCGAAAGAAATTAATTTTCAACTAAAATGATGAACACTAAAAAAATGAATGATAGAAGGCTGATAAGAAGGGTCCTACTTTATCAAAAAACAATTTTTTGTTTCGCGAATTAATTAAAAACAGAAAGAAAGTAAGTTCTAAAAAATTCACTGCCAGCTGGGCTTGAACCAAGAACCTCCTTTCCAAATACGAGGTGCGCTACCAATTACGCCACCGCAGTCCATCGACGAAAATTTTGGAACTTTTAATTTCTTGAATCTTAGTGGAAATTCTTATTTCGTATATTTATTAGGTTTTTGTGTTTAAAGATCAGTTCATTATTAAATGATGATAGATTTGTTGAGGCCTGCTACAAATCAATTTTTCGTTTCGCGAATTAATTAAAAACCGTGAGAAAGTCAATTCTAAAAAATTTACTGTGAATAATAAAAATACAAAATAACGAATTTTCACTGAGATACAGAAAAAAAAAGTTCGAAAATTTTCACTGATAGGCTGTGGTGTAATTGGTAGCGCACCTCGCATTTGAAGAGGAGGTTCTTGGTTCGAGCCCAGCTGGTAGTGAATTTTTTAGAACTTACTTTCTCGCGGTTTTTAATTAATTTGCGAAAAGAAAAATTGATTTTCGATAAAGTAGGAACCTGCTTATTAGCAAAGCTAATAGACAATTGTACGTTCAGGTGGAAGTAGCTGCATCGTGTCATGAGTTGTCTCTCAAATGAGGTCAAATACTTATCACTCGTTTACATGCAAAATGAAATTGACCAACACGCATCACCACGAAACATCAATACTTTAAGATGATAATCTTTTGTTATTCGACGTCCTATAACGAAGGCTTTAAAGCTACAAAATATAAACAAAACCTGAAAATATTAATAATAATAATAAACAGCCTTGGTGGCTCAGTTGGTTAGACGCTCGGACTTCACCTTAGAGGTCCGGGGTTCGATCCCTGAGCCGGTACCTCTTGAAACTTTTAGCTATATAGCTTTACCTAGGTTCTGGTGGTTTGGATCCCACCTGAAGCTGTGGGTCCCCATAGAAGAATCCATTTTTGAGTTCAAAAAATTGAAATATCCAGCTTTTCTCGAAAAGAAAGCGAGACGAGAAAAAATTTAAGAGAGAAACATTTTTCCTCGGAGAAATTACTATGAAAATATACATGCTGTTATTCAAATTGTCTGAAGATATTTTTTTTTATTTTAAAAATGTTATCAGCTTAGGATAAAAAGTGTTTAGTGTTAAAAATTATATGATTGTGACGAGAATAAGAAATAAGGAAAAAAGGAGGTTCTTTTGTAGTAAGTTTTCCAATCAAGATCTCTACAGTTTTTTCATATCTTGATTCCTTCTCGAGAAATCTTAATATTTTGACTTTTTGATAGTAAAAATGTTTTTTTTTTTAACGGCTTGACGATTTTTTTTTTCATCAAAAAATATTTCTAAGAACCGTCTTTTGGTTGAGAAGTTATCTTTTGTAATTTAAAATTCAAATATACTTTTAAGAATTCATCAATTTTATAATAAAGTCATCCTTTTTAGTTTAGAATTGACTTTTTTGTTAAAAATTCATACTTTCGGTTTAAAAATTCAACTATTTTGTAGACAATTTACCTTTTTGGCTTAAAAATGGAACATTTTGAATACAAATTTTTTTATTGACTGAGATATATTTCATGGTTGCAACTTTTTTCTTTATTTTTCTTTTATTAAAAATTCTTCTTTCTGAATTCAAAATTTATCTTTTTTGGCAGGGATTTAATATTTTTTGCTTTAAAATTTTACTGTTTAGTTGAAAGTGTAACAACTTTGTTAAAAATTTCATTTTTTGGTTGAAGATTCATCATTTCAGTCAAAATTGATTCTTTCTTCGATTAAAAATTAAAATATTTTGTGGAAAATTATTTTTTTTTTTGGTTAAAAATTAATTTCTTTAACTGAAAAAGTAACTTTCCTTTTCTAGTTGAAAATTTATCCTTTTTAGTTAAAAATTCACCTATTTGGATGAAAATTCATGTATTTTGTGGAAAATTTAAACTTTTTAGTAAAGCAATTATCGTCTCAGTTGAAAATTCGCTTTTTCTTTGGTTGAAAATTAATTTTTTACTGAAAACTGAACTATTACATTTTCGAACATTTATCTTTTTAAGTTGAAGATTCAACTACTTGGTTCAAAATTTATTTATTTGGATGAAAATTCGTCTTTTTGGTAGAAAATGAATCATCTTGTTCAAAAATTCATCTTTTTTTTTGTTGAGGAATCATCTGTTTGGTGCGAAATGTGACAATTTTTGTAGAATTTTTTTCCGAGTTGAAAATTCATTTTTCAACTGAAAATTTAACTATTTTATTTTTAGTTCAAAATTTATATTTTTGGTTAAAAATTCGTCTATTCAGGTTAAAATTAAATTTTTCAACTGAAGATTTAACCATTCCATTTTCATTTAGAAATTTACAATTTTGGTTAAACATTTATATTTTGGATGAAAATTCGTGTATTTTGTGAACAAATCGTTTTTTTGTTAGAAAATTAATCTTCTCGGTTGAAAATTCAGCTATTTTTATGAAAACTCGTTGTTTTTTTATTAATTTTTTTCATTTAAAAATTGAACTATTCTGTTGAAAATTCGATTTTTTTTGTTACAAATTAATTTTTGTACGCAACAATTTAACTATTATATTTCTATTCGAAGATACTCCTCTTTAGTCAAATATTTAACTACTTCGTAGAAAATTGATATGTTGGAATGGAAATTAATTTATCTAACTGGAAAATAATTATTGAAAATTAAAAATGAATTTTTCAAATTGAAAATTTAACAATTTAATTTTTGGATGAACATGTACCTTTCTTAGTTGAAAATTCATGTATTTTGTTCAAGATTGTTTTTTTTTTGTACAAAATTAATCCTTTTTGTTTGAAAACTCATATGTTTCATTGAAAATATAATTATTTTGTTGAAAGTTCGTTTTTTTTAAGTTGAAAATTTGGGTACACTGTAGAAAATTGAAATTTTCTGGGGAAAATTAATATTTTTTGGTTGAAAATTTAACTATTTGGTTAGAAATTAAATAGTTTTAACTGATGATTAATTTTTAAGCTGGAAATTGACCTATTGCACCAATAATAAATTTTTTTTTATTGATCTTGTTGGCAGCAAGTAAATCATCTTGGTTGAAAATGTATCTGCTTTGTTGAAAACTCGTCTCTCTGTTTGAAAATGTAACAATTTTGTGGACAACTATTTTTTTTTAGGCTGAAAATTAATTTTCTCAGCTGAAAATTCAGCTAGGGACGCTACTGAAAATTTATTTCCTTTTCGTTATTGATAGAAGAAAATTATTTTTTACAAAACTTTTATCTATATCGCTGAATTTGGCCGAAATGATATAATATCTGCAATTACATTAATAATTGGATCAAAATTATTTTGTCTGGCTGGCAATAACGATGGAGCTTCAACTGTTTCTTTAGAAATTTTACTATGTTATTAAAAATTCTTTTTTTGGTTAAAAATTAATTTTTGTGCGCAAAAATTTAAATATATCCTATTTTTATTTCAGAAAAAATATTTTTCAGTTGAAAATTCAACTATTTGTTTAAAACTAAATTTTTTATAATGAAATTCACTGTTTCATTTTTAGTTGAACATTCATCTTTCTTAGTTGAAGAGTCAACAATTTGGTTAAAAATTCATTTATTTTGTTAGAAATTTGTATTTTTGGTTCAAAATTTGTTTCTTTGGTTGAAATTTCAGGAATTTGTGGAAAATGAGACTTTTTTGGTAGAAAATTTAAATTCTTGATTGAAAAATCAACTATTTTGTGGAAAATTCAACTATTTCGTTGAAAATTTAACTATTTGGTCAAAAATTCAATTATTTTCTTGAAATTTAATCATCTTATTTAATTTGTCGATGACTCATAATTAAGTGTAATAAACCCAATAATTAAAAAGTCCATTACTTGACCCCTGGGACTATAAAAATAATCGTTAACCTTATTAAGGATAAAAATTTTCGAGGCTACAAAGAAAACCAGTCATGTATAGCCGTCGGTAGTTTTCATTAGATACACTGTAAAAATATAGTCCTTACCTCAAGGGCGAAATCGATAATTGATTTCCATAAACTGTTTCAAGGAATATGTATTATCATCAGGGAATAACAGATTTTTTTTTTTTTTTTTTTTTTTTACACTTTTTCTTCACTTCTTCACTTCTTCACTATAATCGCCCGTATATACCCTAATCCCTCTCAAAACAGGGGACCTTTTGAATTCTCTGGAATAATTTTGATATAAGATATTACCGAATTCCGGTCACTATTTCATAGCCGATAAAAAACTTTTTTATTGGAATTTCTTCTCTCCTTTACTACATTTTATTACTTGGTCGAAGGGCTATAGATTCTCAATAAAATGCGTTTTACTATCTATGTTACGCTAACGGAATGTCAAAGTGTGCGATTTAAGAATATGTAGTTTATGGTCGATCCGGAAGAAAGTCATTCGTTTTATCGAATTTGAAATAATATAATATTGCGCACGCTAATTACCCTTTTTTAGAAAAAAAACATTTTTTCAACATTTTGTTATAGATTTTACAGAAAATCTTATATGGTTTGAAAATGTCGTATATGATTTACAGAAGTTTCTTCATTATAACGAGAAAATTCCAGCACATTCAATATGAATCAAACCATTTTTTTCATTTACATACAAATTTTATTAAAATTAGCAGATCATTTTTCTCATTAAGAAAATATGACTCGCCGCGTGTGGAATTATCCGACACCATACTTTTAATAATATTAAAAAAAAATAAAAAATAAATTTTTTTGGATCATGATTCATCATTTTTGTTGAAAACCCTTTTTTTCACAATTTAACTATTTTGTCGAAAAAATTTTGTTGTTGTAAATTCATTTTTTTTATTCGAAAATTTAACTATTCTATGTTTGGTTTAACATTTATCTTTTTCAGTTTAAAATTTGTGTATTTTGCTAAAAATTTGTCTTTTGTGATAGAATATTAATCTTCTTAGTAACTAATTCACCTTTTTGGTTGAAAATTCATTTATCTGATTAAAAATCATTTTTTTTTTTAATTAATTTTTTCAACTGAAAATTAAACTATTCTATTTTTGTATAAATTTATCGGTTTTGATAGATATTTAATCTTCTTGTTTGAACATTCATCTGTTTGGTTGAAACTTTAACTATTGTTTTGGAAATTCATTTAAAAATTCAAAATTTCGTTGCAAATTCATCAATTTTGTTGAAAATTAATCTGTTTAGTTGGAAATTCATTTCTTTGATTGACAATTATTATTTTTTTTTTTAATCAATTTTTTTATATAGAAATTTAACTGTACACATTTTTGGTCAAACAATTATCTTTTAATAGACATTTAATCTTCTTGTTTGAAAATTCATCTGTTTGGTTGAAAATT
>CAKNYM010053196.1:401932-438605 GCA_932195095.1 Andricus curvator
GTATTTTTTGGTAGAAAATTCATCTTTTGGGTTGAAAATTCAACTATAGGATAAAAATGCATTTTTTTGGTTGAAGATTCATTATTTTAGTTAAAAATTAATTCATTTGCTTAAAAATTTAACTATTTTGTTGAAAACTAGTTTTTTTGTTGGTAGAAATGAATTTTTTAAACTGAAAATTCAAATATTCTTCACTTGAAAATTCAGCTATTTGGTTGATAATTTGTGTATTTTGTCGAATCTTTGACTTTTGTGGTAAAATATTAATCTTTTTGGTGTCTAATTCACCTTTTTGGTTGAAAATTCATTTCTCTAATTGAAAATCAGTTTTTTTATATTAAAAATGAATTTTTTTTACATGATTCATCATTTTAGTTGAAAACTCTTTTTTTTTTGTTCAAAATTGAAAAATTTCTTTGAAAACTTTTTGCGGTTTGAAAAATAATTTTTTTCAACTAAAAATTTAACTACTCTATTTTTGGCTTAAAATTTATCTTCTTCAGTTTAAAATTTATGTATTTTGATGAAAATTTGTCTTTTGTGGTAGAAGAATAATCTTCTTGGAAAATAATTCACCTTTTTGATTGAAAATTCATTTCTCTAAGTGAAAATCCGTTTTTTTAAATTAAAAATTAATTTTTTCAACTGAAAATTTAACTATTCTACTTTTGTCGAAATTTATCTGTTTTGATATACGTTTAATCTTTTTGGTTGAAAATTTATTTGTTTGGTTGAAAATTTCACTATTTTGTTGAAAATTTATCCGTTTCGTTGAAAATTTTCCTTTTTCTGGTAGAAAATTCAACTATTGGGCT
The DNA here is from genome assembly GCA_932195095.1 of Andricus curvator. Taxonomy (NCBI): domain Eukaryota; kingdom Metazoa; phylum Arthropoda; class Insecta; order Hymenoptera; family Cynipidae; genus Andricus; species Andricus curvator. Next base: position 402,748 of record CAKNYM010053196.1, read on the forward strand.
AGAAGTTCTTTTTTTTTGGTTTAAAATTTAACTATTAGATAAAAAATTCATTTCAAAATTTAAAATATGGTTAAAAATACCTGAATTTTTTTAAAAATTAATTTTTTTGGTTGTAAATTCATTTCTTTGATTGAAAATTAGTTGTTTCTATTAAAAATTAATTTTTCAAATGAAAATTCAACTGCACCCATTTTTTGTCAGAATTTATTAGTTTTTATAAACATTTAATCTTCTTGGTTAAAAATTTATCTGTTTGGTTGAAAATTTAACTATTTTGTTAAAAATTCATCTATTTCGTCGAAAATTTTCCGTTTTCTGGTAGAAAATTCAACTATTGGATTAGAATTTAATTTTTTTGGTTGGAAAATTAACTAATAGGTTGAAAATTCCTTTGAAAAATCAAACTTTGGTTGGAAATTTATTAATTTTGTTAAAAATTAATCTTTTTGGTTGGGAAAATTTATTTCATTGATTGCAAATCAGTTCTTCTTATTAAAAATTAATTTTTTGAATGCAAATTTAACAGCAACCATTTTTTGTCAATTTATCTTTTTAATGGACACTTAATCTGCTTGTTTGAAAATTAATCTGTTCGGTTGAAAATTCATTTATTTCTTTGAAAATTGGTCTTTTGTGGTAGAAAATTCATCTTTTGGGTTAAAAATTCAACTATAGGATCAAAATTCATTTTTTTGGTTGAAGATTCATTATTTTAGTTAAAAATTAATTTGTTTGCTTAAAAATTTAACTATTTTGTTGAAAATTTGTTTTTTTCTTTGGTAAAAATGAATTTTTTTAACTGAAAATTCAAATAATTCACGTTTGGTTTAACATTTATCTTCTTCACTTGAAAATGCAGCTATTTGGTTGATAATTTCTGTATTTTGTTGAAACTTTGACTTTTGTGGTAGAATATTGATTTACTGCGTGATTAATTCACCTTTTCGGTTGAAATTTTATTTCTTCTGTTGGAAATTGCTTTAAAAATTAAAATTTTCCTTAAAAATTCATGTATTTTGCTGAATTAATCTTTTTGGTTAAAAATTAATTTCTTTGAATGAAAATTAGTTTGTTTTTTTTAACTGAAAATTTAACTGTTCCATTTTTGGTCTAAAATTTATCTTTTTTGATATACATGTAATCTTCTTGGATGAAGATTCATTATTTTAATTAAAAATTAATTTCTTTACTTAAATATTTATCTGTTTGTTGAAAATTCTTTTTTTTCTGTGCTAAAAATGCATTTTTTGACTGAAAATTGGTCTTTTTAATTTAAAAATTCACTTTTACTCTTTTTTGGGTAGAAAATTCAATCATTTTGGTAGAAAATGCATATTTCTGGATTGTAAATTCAACTTTCTTGTCAAAAGTCCGTATTTTTTCGTTTAATTCAACGGTTTTTGATTGAAAATTAAAATATTTTTTTTGTGAGGTATCGACTATTTCACTTCTTGTCAAGAACTCATTTTTTTATCAAAGATTCATCACTTTGGTGGAAAATTTGACTATTTTGTTGAAAATTCGCTTTTCCTTTGTCGAAAATTAATTATTTTAACTGAATATGTAATTTTTCCATTTTTTGTCAAAAATTGATCGTTTTGAGTATGGTTTGGTTTTAAAAAATAATTATTTCAATTTAAATAATGCAATCAAAAAAATTGAAAAATGGCAATTTTTCACCTGTTGCAAAAATACAACTTTCGATTGATATTTGATATTAAAGTTATTTTTGCTCATGTCAAATACAAATTTTATTTCCGCTAAATATGTCTGGTTTTGGTTAAGTATTACTCAAAAATGCACAACATACCCTTAAGTAAGTACATCAACCCTCAGAAAAAAGAAAATTATTTATAGTTCCTAAAATTTGATAGAATATTAAATTTAAGATGAAATCCACTTAGAGATGAAGTGGTCTTCGAAAAATTCACACCCTCATAACCAACCCTTACATAAAAAATCTATCCTCGATATTGGAAAATGTAAGCGATCTTATTTTTCAGAATACTCTGAATTCAAGGAAAAATTTCCGAGAAAATGGAACGACACTATAAAATATTTAAAACCTTGAATTCTTCTAAGCCCAATCCTATGTATAAAAAATCAACTCGAGAAATTGGAGAACCTGGTAAGGCGAGATCCAGTTATTTTAGATGATTCTTTGACTTGAGATGGAGGTGCTTTTTATGGAAGATTTAAAGCATAAAAACCTTTTATTCCACCCTTCGAAAAGTCAAGACCTGAATTTATAAAATATTACATTTTTATTTTCTCTTATTTTGTTAAATTATGATCCTGTTAAATGAAATTAAATTTCGAAACTGAAAGATATTGTAAGTCGAAGGGTGTTTTTTACATTTATAAAAGAGAAACAGAGATATAGACAGAGACAAAAAGAGATTTGACCTATGACCTTTCACTTTTGACCCCATGATTTCGAACTGTGACATATGATCTTTTAGCTTTCATCGTTAACCATTGAACTTTGACCCGTGATCTCTAACCTTTGACTTCTGACATTTGGCCTATCATCTTGGGTTTCTGACATTTCATTTTTGTTTTTAACCCCTTAATTTTGACCTGTGACTTTTCACATTTGACCTCAGACTTTCGACATATGACCTAGGATCTGTTGGCTTCGATCTTTAACTATTGAATTTTAATCCATGATCTCTAAACTTTGACTTCTGACATTTGGCCTATCATCTTGGGTCCCTGGCTTTTGACCTATGACATATGTCCTCTTACCTATAACTTTTATGACTTTTTACCATTGCACTTCAATTTATGATCTCTAACCTTTGACGTCTGACATCTGACCTTTCATTTTTGGACCTCTAAAATTTCATCTTTGTCTTTTGACCCCTAATTTTTAAGCTATAACACATGACCTCTTGTCTCAAACCTTTAAATATTGTACTCTGACCCATGATCTTTAACCTTTGACTTCTGTCATTTCACCTATCATTTTGAACATCTGACATCTAATCTTTGTCTTTGGGACCCTGACTTTTGACTCTTACCTATGACTTAGCTTATAACTTTTGACCTATGACCTCTCACCTTTTCCAAAAAACTGGATCTTTTCGAGTGTGTTTTGGTTTTCAAAAATGATTATTTCAATTTAAATAATGCAGTCAAAATATTGAAAAATGGTAATTTTCCACCTGTCGCAAACATACTAATTTTGATTGATATTTGACAAATAAGTTACTTTCGCTCATGTCAAACACAAATTTTAATTCAGCCCTGACCTCTAACATTTTATTTTTGATGCCTAACCTTTGACGTTTGATCATTGAACTTTGACCCATAACTTGGCTTCTAACTTTTGACTTATGACCTTTCACCTTTTCCATAGAAAATTTCATTTCATTTTTGATAACACGAATCTAACTACAGTATTTTATGCTCAAGACGAAAATAAGGTATTTAGCCTTTTTTAAATAAGTAAAATTCAATTTTAAGAAACCTTCTTTTACAGATTTGAAATTATTATTTAGGAGGTGTTATTGTACATTACAAATTACTTTAATCAATGCTTTCGTAGGCTCAAATGATAAAAAATTGTCAATTTTCTTATATCCTGATTATTAAGCCACTGATATAAAAAGAAAATCTAATGTAGCAAATTTTATTTTTTATCTGATTTCTACTTGCCGAAAGCTTCAATTTGAGCCCTCCCCCAAGAAATTGGACTTAAAGAAAAGCTTCCTGCATAGAGGTATAGAAAAACAAATTTTCCCAATTTTGCCTATTTTTCTTATTTGTTTACCATAGTCCGATGGATAAGCTAGCCAATTATGCATTAGAGTGAAAGGCAATCGAGATGACTTTTTTACTTAGGCATTTCTTTATTATAATAATATAATAAAATCTTCCCCTGGCATTAGCACTTTTTTATTTTTTATTTCTAATATTATTTTTTACGATTAGCACCAAACATAAGCATCTAATTGAAAAATAGCCTGTAAAATATTTGTAGATCTTTTCGAGTTGAAAACTTTTTTTCGGCAACATTTTTTCGTATCTTGCATAGTTTAACCGGAAAATTGAAATTTTTATTTTCATAATACTCATTTGTTATTATCATCTTATTTTATCTTGGTTCTGATTCAAACGATCGATACAAATATCAAATAGAAACGTCAAAAGATAGAAATTTGGCAATCAGATGATCAAGCATTTTGCACTTCAAAGTAATTTTTATTTCTAATCTAAGTTGATTTTCTTTTATCATATATAATTAACTATTGATCTTTGTTTAGAAATACAAATAATAATATGAATCATTCAAAATTAATCTTGATAATATAAGCATAAAATTACATTCATCGAGCAATGATGTTTGACGAAAAATCAAAATCCTTGAAAAAGAAGAAAAAATCCTTGTAATTCCTACGCTGAATTTTATGATACCTTTTATATAAAAAGCTGCAAAAGGGCAAGATGCAAATTGTGTTTTGCCAATAACGATGTAGAAATTAATATAAAAATGCCCAGTGGTGACACAACTGGAGTAAAAAGGCTTCTTGAAAAATAGCAAAAAATGTGAAGAAATGTGTCCATTGTTGCGTGGCTCATCAGCTGAAGTAATTTTCACTTTTATTACTGATGTAACTCAACACTTACAGCAATTTTTTAAAGTATATTTTACAATAATCATATAAAGAACTTCGAAAAAAATGTAAAAAGTAATTGCTTCCAAATAGATTGCTTGGGTCTTTAATATTCTATAATATTCTATAATTGAAGGTATGTTGATCATAGAAGTTTGATGGCAAAATCCGATTTAATTTTGGATCAGCATCACTGGAAATAAAAAATATTGAAGTCCTAGCTACTTTTACCAAAAAGAGTTTCCCGTGCATTCACTTCAGAGTTCTTTTAAAGAAAAAAATTCTTTAATCCATGATTATATACACACAAAAAATTAGCATTGTATGCAGAAAATATTTGTCTAAATACGGACGAGACAATATTTTCTTGATCCAAGAAAATTGGTCCTGTCTCAAGAAAATGTACTTGAATGAAGAAACTCAATTTTCTGTCATGAAGTACATTTTCTTGAAAAAAATGTTTTTGGATCCTGAAAATATTGTATCATCTGTATTCATTAGTATTTTCTTGATTCAAAGCTAATTGCTTATTCATGTATATCATCATAATATGATTTAACAACATATTTGGATTGCCTAAATTATACAATGAATAATATTTAGTAAGTACCAATATTATATGATCATATTTCATCATTTATATTATCATCCCATCCTGTAGATGTTCAGTCAAGAACGGTTGAATGCCAAAACGTTGAATTGGGTTTCCAGGAAGTACCTACCATATAGTTTTTTTATGACAAAGAAATCCAGGATTACTTTAAATTTTCTAATCCAGACGGAAAAATGCCGAAACGCAATGACCTAAAAGCCTTAGCTCACCATATTTTTATTTGCAAGGAGCAATCCATAATATCTATCTGAAAGAAAAACGATTAATAGAAAGAGAAGAAAGAGAAATGCCAATATTTCCAAAAGTACCTATGCATTATTGAGTATAAGAATAACATTTGATGGAACGTATAAATTCTGAAAATTTTATTTATAAAGAAACTGGTTACCTGTTGTAAGGATAATTTATTTGTAATATGATTTTATTGTATTTGATCATTGAAAGTTACATAATAATAGTATAAAGTATTAAAAGAAAAGAGATTCTATAAGAATTTTAAAAGTTATAGAGATCAATCCTAAAGTACCTTTTTTGAGGGTTTATGTACCTAAAAAAATCGTGTTACACGATTTTCACAAAACACTTAAAGAATAATCTCTATCCTCCGCACTACCACTGCACTGTATCAAAAAAAGAAAACTGTAACATAGCAAATTCTATGTATTTCCTCAATTTTACATGCTAAACGCTTGCATTCGAGCTCCTCCCTACCTCCTTCCACTTTTCTCCAAATGATTGTTTGTCTAAAATATGGAATTTAAATAGAAACAAGATTTTTCTTAAGGTTTCCATTATTTTTCTACGCTCTGCAGAGGTCGCTTTATCAGACGAATACAAAACCTAAGGGTCGTAGCTTGAATATACTTTTTTATGCGAAGTAAGAAAAGGACAGGCGGTGGCACGAGATTATGAGGGTTTCCTTGGATGAATACGATAAATTGAAAACTGCGTTTTACGAAGGTTTTTGTATAGCAGAAACTGCTTTTTGACATTTGCTTTTTATATTCAAATCTCCCCAAGTTTTTAAATTTGCCTCTGAACTGGTCATAACTCATCAGAAAGATCCTATCTGTAAAGAAACATTAAGTTTAAAAACTTTGAGCTTGAAGATGGTTGAACCTCACCGTGCTTGCAATTTAGAACGACAATCCAAAAAACGTCAAAAAGAAACTCGTTCAGAATGTCATGAACACTCTGAAAAGCAGGCAGGCAGAATGAAACAGGGATGATTTTGTGCCGGGATAGTCAAAAGCGTAAATCGTCCTTTTGTGTAGATTCGGATGGTTGGGTCCGTGTGTAGGTTGCACATAATTGAAGTACCTATAACAGTACAGCTATATATATGTATAGTAGGACAATGACAATGACGTGACGATAAAGGTATCTTTGTTGCAGGAAATGGTCATGTGACGTAACTGGTTATCACGCCAAGCGTAGCCATGAACGCTGATGGGAATGGTTCACAAGAGGGTGGAACTGGAAACGAGTATGGGAGCAGCGAGGAAACCGCCGCCCTCATAACAAGGAACCCGGTGGTACCGGTGGTGGTGTCTTCAACACCACAAGGGAAACCGGTACTCACGCGACAAGATAGAGCCACGTTTCTGGTAGCATCGCCTCAGCTATCAGTGTCAGGGCTTGGTGGCTCCGAAGAGAGTGCTACCAACGAAGATCCTGCCACAAGATCGGTACCAGACATAGAGCTACATTGCAGGCTAGATAGTGAGCCTCAACATGTGGTGGCCCCGATCCCTCCACATTACCGATCCAGACTCACGTCGTACCATCACAGATGTCGCTGCGAAAGAGACAGGAGAGACTCTTTAGCTCCTTCATCTGCACTACATCTAGCTCGGAGTGTTTCAAGGTAGTTTTTACGTTTCTATTTTTTATTTTTATAGTATTTTATGCCGTAAGTAGGCAATTGCATAATAGGAGGGGAGGAACTTTGAATGGGGCACCTTCTTGGAGTCTGTATCATTTTGGTAGGCCTGAAAATCATTTTAAAGTAGATCTAGCTTTGAACCCCACATTCAGTATTATAAGTATCAGAATTCTAATTTTAAATTAGATTAGAATTAAATTCAAAATCCTATTCAACGTCCAATACTCAAGTTAATGTATAGAATTCCTGAAAACAAGACCAGAATTCAATGATGAAATTTGGACAATCACCACAAAATTCTCCTATTGCAATTCCAACGTTTCGGTGCTCATACAGTACCCTTATCAATGTAAGAAAAATTAGAGCAGGTGGGAACGATGAACAGTCAAGATTCATGAAAACTTATTGCTAAATGTTATTAATCATACTAGAATAAGTCTTGTTTGATTTATGAAAATCAGTTTTCAAATTAAGAGACAACTTATTTTGTTTTTTAATATAAAGCATTTCCATGAATTCTCTCTTTCTCTCATTACTTTCACTATGTAAAATTTCAACATTATCTCAGTCAAACTCATGGTCAAAATCAACAAGCCCTTTTGTATGTCTAGAAAGAACACTCTTATAACAACGTCCCAAACGAACATCACTTTTGTGTTCCACCATCCTAGTATTAAGAAGTCTGCCAAGTCTATCCCACGTAAGTCATCTTACAGATCCTGCAAGTGATCTTGTAAAAAGCACCACCTTTTTAAAATAAATGAAATAAATTCAATAGTTTTCGAAATTTGACCAACAAACGGGAGAACAAAAGTATTAAAAGAACTATATTCTCTGAATTCCTTCTGATTATCTGCAGATAAAATGTTATTTTGTTTGTTTTTGATTTGTTGAATTCTAATTGTGATATGTTTCTTAATTATCTTTTGTGGGTAATGATTAAGAAAAAGGATATTCCTAACAATATTCAAATTCTTTTTGTGAAATGAAACGTGGGACAAAACTTGAGCTCTGTCAACTAAGTTTTTCATTACTGCAATTTTGTTTTGTAAAGGATGAGCCGAAAAGAAATAGGAAATTCTACCTGAATATGTACTTTTCCTATGCCAATTGGTAATAATATTACCATCCTGGCCTTCAATTACTTCTATGTCCAAAAAACTGATTTGATTATTTTTCTCTATTTCATGGGTAAATTGAATTTTTGGATGAAAACTGTTAAAATCATTGATAACTACCTGCAACTTTGCTAGAGGAACACATAATAAGGTTGCATCAACATACCGAAAGTAAAAGGACAAAACAAATTCTAGCTTCTGGAAATAAAAGACCTCCAAATCTTCCATAACTATTTCTGCTAAAATCGGAGAAATGACTGAACCTATGGGAGTACCAAACTTTTGCCTATAAAAAGATCAATTGAATTTAAAATAAGTTGAGTTCATAATAAAAACTATCCCTTTGATAAAATCTTCTTGACTTAAGCAAGTACGTGTCTTTATATTGTCTCATCTATTAAAAATTGCCTGTTTAACTAATTCAAGGGGTATACTCGGGAACATTGCAACAACATCCAAAGAAATCATTACATGGTCATCAGGAACAGTTTTTTGAACAATAATTTTTTTTTGAATTTCCAGCTATTTTTGATATTGTATTCTGAAGTTGTAATGGAGTCTTTAAGTATCAAGCTAAAGTTTTGTTCCAAAAATTTCGTGGGAATGTTATTAGTTGAAATAACTATTCTCAAAGGATAGCCATCTTTATGAATCATTCTCAAACCATAACATCTGGCAAGAACTGTGTCTTCCGTATTTATATCAGTCCATCTTATATCTTTTCCTAAAAGTCCATTCTTTCACCAATTGTCTAAAATCTTGGAAGTGTCTCTTCTTAATTGTTTTTTACGGATTTTGATTCAATAAATCAAAATTATCACGATTGGACAGTAAATCCTCCATATCCCTAATATAATCTGATTTCTTCATACAAACTGTAATATTGCCTTCATCAGCATTCATGCAAATTATATCAGCTTTCTTTGTAAGAACACCTTTCGTTATCATGAAACCTTCAGAAATTTTACGATCAATACTACTAATGTGCAAAAAATTATTATCAACAAACCTCTTTGACAAGTGTAAAACCTTGTTTCGGAAATCTTGCTGATCTAATATTGGAATTTTGTGTATACTTTATTCAACATCTTTGACTATTTCCTTCATTTGTTTCGACTTACTTTTCATCACATGGTTACTAAAACCTTTACTCAATCTAAAAATATCTGTAACTGAATCAGGAATTTGAATATCTGTCGAATTCACAAACCAAGGATCCCTATCTTCTTCTTCAAAAATCTTGTGTAAATTTAAATTTTCCTCTTGAACCTTAATTTTTTTGATCAATCAAAATAAAAAGTTCGTTCTCATGTTTTTTATCATTGTTTAAAAATCTTCGATTAAGGAAAATCTGCTGTTTTCAAAGATCAATGATTTTATCTTGTTATAAACATACTTCTAATTCACTTCCAATTCTGGAAATTTTTACTTTCAAAAAATTAACATGATTTGAAACATCCATGATGAGTAAATTCAGCATTGAGAGTTTGAAATTCTTTAAGTTATGTTCAAATTGTCTATTGCAAAAATTACTGTAAAAAGCAAAATCTCGAAATTTGTTATCCAAGAAAAATATGTTTTTAGGTGAAACATCATTTCTTCGACATTCAATCAAAAACCTTTTCTGAAGGATACTGCCTCTTAATTTTTGGTTGATATCACACCATAATTTAACCTTTCTAAAGGTTTCAGGATCATATGTAACTTTGATCTGATTAAAAAACATAATGTTCAAAAAAAGGGAAGGGGGAAATTGAAAAAAAATATTATTCAAAAAACTGTTCCTGATGACCATGTAATGATTTCTTTGGATGTTGCTGCAATGTTCCCGAGTATACCCCTTGAATTAGTTAAACAGGCAATTTTAAATAGATGGGACAATATAAAAGCACGTACTCGATTAAGTCAAAAAGATTTTATCAAAGGAATAGTTTTTATTATGAACTCAACTTATTTTATATTCAATGGATCTTTTTATAGGCAAAAGTTTTTTTATCTTTTCAAACCTTTTTTTCCTTTTTCAGTCTACTGCTTCACGCGTCTTTATGATTATTTTTCGATCGCTCTGTCAATGTAATGCAAAACATTTTTTGTACAATCCCTTCTTTTCTATTCCAGTCTATTTCTTCACGTTTCTACATGAATGTTTTTCTATCTTTCTGTCAAAATCATTCTAAGCCGTTCTTTTCAAATCCCCCCGGGTTTGTTCCAGTCTATCTCTTCAGCTAGCTATGTGAATCTTTTTCCATCTATTTTTCAATATAATTTTCCAGATATCGCTTTCCTATTCTTTTTATTTTTATTTCTATCTATCCCTCAATGCACTTATTTGAATTGTTTTTTAAAATCCTAAAAAAATGTTTCTATTAATGAAAATCTTTTTGTATCCCTTCTTTTTTATTCCTGTCTTTCCCTTCATCTGCCCATGTGAATCCTTTTTTTTATCTGCTTAAACTTCTTCTTTTCTTTTTCAGTCTACTCCTTAACGCGTCTTTATGATTATTTTTTGATCGCCTTGTCAATATAATGCAACACATTTTTCTTTTCGATCCCTTCTTTTCTATTCCAGTCTATTCCTTCACATTTCTACGTGAATTTTTTTCTATCATCTTGTCGGTATCATTCTAAGCCGTTCTTTTTGTATCCCTTCCGTTCTATTCCAGTCTATCCCTTAAGCTAGCTATGTGAATATCTTTCCATCAATTTTTTAATATAATTTTCTAGATATTCTTTCTTATTTTAGCCTATTCCTTGATCTATTCATGTGCATCTTTTTTTAGTCTCTTTAAATCTCTTTGTCTATTCCAGTCTATTCCTTCATGAACCTTTATGAATTTTTTGTCCGTTTTTTGATATTATCCTAAGCCTTTCTTGTTCAATCCCTTCTTTTCTATTCCATTTTATCCCTTAAGCTAGCCATGTGAATCTTTTTATATCTATTTGCTACAATAATTTTCCAGATATATCTCTTTTGATCTCTTTATTTTTATTCCTGCATATCCCTTCATGAATCATTTCTGAACATTTAAAAAAATCTTCATTTATTCATGTGGATCTTCTTGGAAAGTATTTGAGATCTTTGAAAATCATCTTAAATCCCTTCTTTTATACTCCAATCTGTCCCTTCAGCTAGGTATGTGAAAATTTTCTATCTCTTCTTCAGAATAATTCTAAACCATTATTTTTAAACATATTTTTTTCTATTACAGTCTATCCCTTCAGCTAGTCATTTAAATCTTTTTTGAAATATTTTGTCAATATAATCTTAAGGTCTCTTGAAATACATTCATTTTAATTCAGCCTACCCCATCACGTATTCCTGTCACTATATTTGAAAATCTTTAGGTACATTTTTGAATCCCTAATTTTGTATTCAACGTTATCCTTTCACGTTTCTATATGAATCTTTTTCTATCTCTTTATCAGTGTAATTCTGAGCCTTTCTTTTTTAATCCCTAATTTTCTATTCCAGTCTATCCTTTCAGCTAGCTATGTAAACCCTTTTGCATCAATTTTTTAATATAATTTTCCAGGTCTCTTTTAATCCTTTAATTTTTATTTTAGCGAATCCCTTTATCTATTCATGTAAATTTTCTTTGACAATCTTTAAAATCTTTAAAAAAATGTAAACTCTTCTTTTATCTTCCAGTCTATTCCTCCCCGTTTATATGTGAGTATTTTCCTATATCTTTGTTAATATAATTCTAAGGCTTCCTTTTTCAACCCCTCCTTTTCTATCTTAGTCTATACCTTCATCTAGCTATGTCAATCCCTTTCTATCATTTTGTCAACATAATTGTTTGGTTACCTTTTTCAATCACTTCTTCCTTATTTTAGCCTATTTCTTGATCCATTCATGTCCATCTTTTATTTATTTTTTGATCCTCTTTCTTTTCTATTCCGGTCTGTACTTTCATGCGTCTTCATAAATCTTTTTTTATCCCTTTGTCTATACAATAATTCTAAGTCTTTTTCTTTCAATACATTTCATCTTATTTCAGGCTATCCCTTCATCTAGCTATGACAATATCTTTTTAAATAATTTTTAACCTTTTTTTCCCTATTCCAGTATATTTCTTTAAGCGTCTTTAGGAATCTTTTTCTATCCCCTTGTCAATATAAGAGTAAGCCTTTCTTTTTCAAGGCCTTATTTTCTTTTTCGGTCTATCTCTTCACCCATTTCCCCCCATCTTCTTCTATCTCTTTGTGAATATCATTCCAAGCTTTCTTCTTCAATCCCTTCTTTTCTTTCCCAGTCTATCCATTTATCTGGCTCTGCAAATCTTTTTCAATCATTTTATCAATATGATTTTTTAGTTACTTCTTTGAATAATTTTTCTCTTATTTCAGCCTATTCCTTGATCTATTCATATAAATCTCTTTTTTGTCTTTGTTTACCTCTTTTTTCTATTCAAGTCTATTCCTTCATGCGTCTTTATGAATTTGCTTCTATCGCTTTTTAAATAAAATTCTAAGCCTTTCTTTTGCAATCCCTCCTTTACTTTTTCACCCTATCCCTTCAGTTAGCTATGTGAATCTTTTTCTATCTATTTTCAAATATAATTTTTTGTATATATCTCTTTAAGTCCTTTCATGTTCATTTCCATCTATCCCTTCATCTATTGATGTGAATCTTTTTCTCAAATCTTTGTAATCTTAAACAAAATTTCAAAACTCTTCTTGTATCTTCCAGTCTATCCCTTTTCGTATCTATGTTAATCATTTTCTATCTCTTTGTCCATATAATTCTAAGGTTTTCTTTTTTTATCTCTTCTTTTCCATTTCAGTCTATCAACTTATCTAGCTATGTAAATCTTGGTCTATCATTTTGTTAATATAATTTTTTGGTGACCTGTTTTGATCTTTTCTTTCTTATTTCATCCAATTCCTTGATCTATTCATGTTAACCCTTTTGTTATATTTTAAACCTCTTTGTTCCTATTCCAGTATATTCCTTCATGCATATTCATGAATCTGTTTCTATCCCTTTGTCAATATAATCCTAAGCCTTTCTTTTTCAGTTTATTTTATTCTATTTCAGTTTATGCCTTCATCTAGCTATGTCAAAATTCTTTCTTATTTCAGTCAAGCTCTTGTTCAATTTATGCAAAAGTCTTTTTTTAAATCTTTTTCCCTATTCCAATATATTTCTTCATGCGTCTTTATGAATATTTTTCCATCCCTTTGTCAATATAATGATAAATCTTCCTTTTTCAATCCCTTATTTTCTATTTTAGTCTATCCCATCATCTAGCGAATCTTTTTCTATCTATTTTCAAATATACCTTTTCAGATATATATTTTTTAACTTCAATCTCTTTTTCTTCGGTGCCTTATGTATCCCTCGTTTATCAAAGTCACTCTTTTGTTACCTCATTGGCCATATATTCTGCGTCTATTTCTATAAATCCCCTCTTTTATATCTCAACCTCTCCCTTATCTATCGACAAAGAAGGGTGCTAAAGAAATGGCAATTTTTTTACCACTAAGCATTAGAAAAAAAGTTATTTCTTTTCATAGTTCTTAACCCACTAAATGCAGTAATGACAGTTATAAATTCATGTTATAAAAGAAGAATGAAATTTACAAATCCTCTTAAAAAATCTGGAAACGATTTTTAAAAAGTTACAGAGTGAAAAAATAGGGTTTTGAAATATTCCAACATTTGTTTTCTTTTTTGAATATTTGACAAATTTTATTTAGGTTGACGATGTACAAACAAAGCGGGCATTGGGACTCGAAACCCAGACACTTCGCGCCTGCCCGACATTCTAAGGCAGACTCTACAGCACACAGCTATTCAGTCAATATTTTCGATTGAAATTTATTTAGTACTGAATATTACATCAATGAAAATCAAGATGTCTCAAATTGTTTTTATTTTGTATTTTCTTTTTGGTTTATTTTCATTCTGAAAGGTTCTTCCGAGGAATCGTTGGCGTTCCAATGTATAGTCACTAGATTATTTATGCCATCGAATCCAGTACCTTCTTTCGGAACTTAAATAAGAAGCGTGAGAAATCTTTTGAAAGGCATGGATGTGAAAATAGAATAAAAAGGCAGAATTTTTACAGGTCATGTCAACCACCTGAATGATACTTCTAAAAATTTCCACACATATAGGGGAGATCGGGGCTAAGCGCGCACAGTTTTTTGCATCGTCAATTTTTCATAAGAAAATAAAATTAGAAAAAATGTTAGAAAGCGATGATATTTGTCTGAGTGATATAATTTATAAAAATATAGTGTTATGGATGGTAAAAATAACATACTTCAGACCAAAAGAATTCATTTGTTGGATCCTTTATTCCAATTCATCGACTTTTCGAAAAATAATAGTTTTCATCAGGATAAAAGCCATTGATATAAAAGTTTATAAACATCATCATCACATAAAAAGCAGTTCCAAACTCTCCTTTTCCCATTTTTCTATAAAAAATGGTGGAAAGAATTGATATAAAAATTTTTAATATAAGTGTAACACAAAAGTGAAAAGTGAGGTTAAGAAATGTAATTGATGTATTTACCTTTAGGATCTTCCTTTCAGGTTACATTTCTAGTTAAAAATTTTCAACTTTATGTTGATTTGAAAAAAAAATTACATAGAAAGTTGCAAAATTGTAATTAAAATTAATAATTCAGTAAAAAAGATTGTGTAAACATCGGAAGCAAAACTATCGTTTTGCTCCATTTTTCAAACGAGAAAAAGAGAAAGAGAAACATTAACAAAGACAGAAATAGCAATGCCGTATCATCAATTTACATCAAAAGGTACTAAAATTTCTGAATAATTCTAATAACTAAAATTGAAAAAAAGAATAAAAAATTACTAACAATCATTAAAAATTGAAATGTTACATACTGCTGTTAATAATTAATTGGATGTAAGTACAAATTACAATAATATAAAGAATTTGAGTAAAAAATTCACCAATTTGACAAAATTTAGAAGATCTTATTCTGGTAGATATTTAAATTTTTTTCTGACCATCCAATACAACACAAAATTTGTATAGTTGAAAATCTTATAGATGCAGCTTTAAAATTATCACATGCATCATTCCACAAGTCAAATATTGAATTTATAAAAAAAACTCTTTATTTAAATAATTATCCAATAGAATTTATTCAATCACATATTGATGTATGTATGTATACCATATTATTACCCTTTCAGGGTAGGCGTGACACTACCCGATTCGGGTAGTGTTTCTAGGTGGATAGTTTTCTTGTATGCCAACAGCACTCAGTATTCTTGAATGGTCACCCATCCAAGTACTAACTGCGTCCAACGCTGCTTAACTTCAGTGATCTGACGAGAACTGGGTTTTTCAGCGTGGTATGGCCGTTATCTAAACATAAAATTAAAACAATTACAGGTTCTTTATCCAACCAAACTCATATAAATATTGTGAGGAATTTAATTTTTAAACAAACAGTATCTATTTCTTATCATGGAAAGTTATCTTTTGAAATTAAAAGGATTTCAAATGACTTTGAAATTACAACAAATTTTTTAATTGATTCAAAACATGATAAATTTATCAAATTAGGCAAAGACTTTTTAGATAATTATAATATAAATATAATAAAATATAATAATAATGATGAATAATAATAATTAAAAAAATATAATAAAGTCATAGCTGAACACCAGTTTGAAACTGGACATGTAATTGATTGTGAAAATGTTACAGTTGAACATCATGAACCTGATGAATTTAGAAAATTCATATCAGAAATGTTCTTTATTAAGAAAAATAGTAATAATTGCTCAAATATAATATCAGATCTTAATAATTATAGTCCAATATATAATATAATCTTGGATTCTTTAATTTTAAAAATTAAGAAACTTAAAATTTTGTTCACTAGTTAAATGAAAAGAATATAAAATTAATATTTGAAATTTGACATTTTTAACTAATTTAATTAGGTTGTCCGTGTAATCTTATCTAACTTTTGATTTAACAACACCAAATTTAACCATATTTTGTTATTGTTACATTTACAACAATAGATAACTTATATTGCGAATATTTGATATTCTAAATTTTTTCAAATTGGTGAATTTTTCCTTAAATTCTTTATATTATTGTAATTTCTACTTGAATTCAATTAAATATTAACAGCAGTATGTAACATTTCAATTTTTAATGATTGCTAATAATTTTTTATTCTTTTGTTTAATTTTAGTTATTAAAATTATTCAGAAGTATTAGTACCTTGAGATATAAATTGATGATACATCATTGCTATTTCTGTCTTTGTTAATGTTTCTCTTTCTCTTTTTCTCGTATGAAAAATGGAGCAAAACAACAGTTTTGTTTCCGATATTTACACAATGTTTTTTACTGAATTATTAATTTTAATTACAATTTTGCAACTTTCTATCTAATTTTTTTAAACCAACATGAAGTTGAAAATTTTTAACTAGAAATGTAACCTGAAAGAAAGATCCTAAAGGTAAATACATCAATTGCATTTCTTAACCTCACTTTTTCACTTTTGTGTTACACTTATATTTGAAATTTTTGTATCAATTTTTGTCCACAATATTTTATAGAAAAATGGCAAATTGGAAAAAAAGGAGAATTTGGAACTTCTTTATATGTGATGATGATGTTTACAAACTTCTCTATTCAATAACTTTTATCCTGATGAGGAAAACTATAAGTTTTCGAAACGTCGATCAATTGGAATAAAGGATCCAACAAATGAATTCTTTAGGTCTGAAGTATGTAATTTTTACCATCTTTAACATTATATTTTTATAAAATGAAGTAATGAAAAAAAACGGATACAGCTTGAAGGAGTGATATTTCAACTACAATTTTGTCCATAGACGCGATTATCTATGAGCAAAAGTTTAGTTGATATTTGATCAAATTGACGCTAACTCAAAAGACGCCCGAGAAGAGGCTTGGGTCTGAGCGCGCACCTTTGGATTTCTCATACACATTTTTGCAATTGAATAAAAACATTCAATTTTTCTCTCAAATTTTTATTTTGAAGGCCTGCGAGGCGGGGGGGAAATTTGTGCACTAGGGCACAAACGGCGATTTTCTACCCGCCGCGCATGAACGAAAAATCCGAATTTCAAATGCAGTCGGGCACAAAATAAAAAAAAATAAATAAATAATAATGCTAAGCATTTAAACACGAACAGAGCATTTATAGAGCATTTAAGAGAATTTAAAGCATTTACTGTTTACACAAAAATATATAATAATTAATACATTTTTTTTCGATAAACTAAATTTGAAATTAGCTTTACTATTATGGTTGAAAATCGCAACTATTTAGTTGAAAATTAATCTGATTTGGTTGAAGATTTAAACTATTTTGTTGAAAATTTATCTTTCTTGGGTGAATTCAATTACACAGGCCGACAAAATTTAAAGCCAAAGACCGGACTATGAGACCCCGAAGGATTTTGGTATCCTAAAACTTAATCCGTTATCCAAATTTTTCCTATATGTCAGGTTTTTGAGATATCCTAACCTGAAAGTGCAAAAATGGCTATTTTTAGCCATATTTGAGGCAATATAACACGATCAACAATTTTTCTTCTTAAAAACTGCTAACGCCATCGTTTAGTACTCCTTTTTATCTTCCATTTTCATTTTTGATCATCCCGAACCCAGTGGCGTAGCCAAGGGGGGGGGGGGTTGAAAACCCCCCCTTGACGATGGAAGAGGCATATTTACTTCCTTTTCGTAAATCGTCTCAGTTCTCCGTTTATCCGATACACCTCCCTAAACTACTTCTCCGCCCACTGTCACTGTCTCCCTGATAGAAATTTTCCAGAACCCTCATAAAACTATTCATTTCTGAAACACAAAATGTGAACCGTAATAATATAAACTTTGAGCCTGAAAATATTTCTATAGAAAATCTTCACATAAAGAAACCGTAATAAAAATTAGCATTTTCAAATTATTTTCCTAAACTCTAAAAGTCTGAAACCAAAATTTCTCGCAGATTATAGAAGAGCATAAACGGCAGGTAATTTATGGAACTGATTGTAAAATGAAATTAGTACCCATTTTCGCAAATGAGATTCTCGGCACATAGTTTAATTAAATAGATTCTATAAAGGAAAGCATAAAAGTGTTCTGTTTGCTTACAAGTAGCCACTTTTAAACTGTAAGTCATAGGGAATGTATCGAGAAGGATCAGTAGAGTGAACACCAGCAAAACAGGCGGACATTTCAATACTCAATATTCAAAAATTAAAATAACATCAGTTTGTATTTGTACGCGACACAATGTCATGCAAACAACCTGCTGGCAGTTCCATGTGGAACTACGTAACAAAAAAACCGCGTCCTCAATCAATCAATGAGGAAAATTTAAATTTAGAAAATTCAGAAAATGATAATGCAAACGCTTATGTATTTCTCAATGATATTGGATCGTTTAATGTCAATGAAATTTCTTTGGAGAAAAAAATCGATATTTTGAAGAACGTGTGGACACCAGGACAAAATTTTAATTTTCCTGCATCAGGAAATAGAAATCTTCGTTTTCAATACAAGTGGATTTTCGTTGGATTTTAATCAATAATTTTCTAAAAGATAAGTCCTATCTAATTCAACCCTGTTTTCTGAAAAAATTCTTAACAATTTCGATTCCTGGGTCTTGGCGATTTTTTTCCTAGTGCATTTTTGTCACTGGAAAGTTTCAAAATACCCAAAAAAATTCTCTTTTAATCAAGCGGATGTTAGGAATATTTTTCGAGCGCTGGTAATTAAGCTGCATATACATATATGTCGATTCCAAATTAATTATACTTTTTTAGGATTTCAATACGCTACTTTTTAGCATTCTAGCGACTTTGAATTTCAGAATTTTTATTTTTGACCTATCCTGATAGTTATTTAGAGCATATGCTTATATTTTTTCATTTTAAATAAAAGTTACAATTCTGATTTAATCCTAATGTTGTAGGCCTCATTTTATTGTTTGAAGGACTCTCTATACGTCATTTGGGCACGTTTTTATTTGAAAATATTTATTAAAGAATTGTGCAATTCTTATTTTTGTGAACAATATTATTCTTGAATAAAATTTTGTTTCTAAAAATACACTAAAGATATTTGTGAAGAATCTTTTAAGGCATAATATGGGCCCTACAACACACAGTGTTTTTCATGTAGTTTTTCAGTTTTTTTATGAACAAACAAATATGACGAAAAATTGCCATTTTTTTTATTTAACGTTCCTGGTGCTCTTAAATAACAGGGAAATTATTAAAATCACCTACGTTTCATAGAGTAACATTAGTTATAGATTTTTCATTATGATAATAATTTTTAAAAAGTTTATAAACAAATTATTTGTTGAAAGTGTGTTTTCTATATTTTCAAATAATGTTACGTTTTTTAAGTTATATTGCAAAAAGTTTGAATGCAAACAATATTATATAAATAAAATTCCTCTTAAGATCATTCTGGTTATATTATAAACAAATCCATTATTGAGGCAAATGTCAAAGGAAAAATTAATTTTTTTTATGTCAGTAATTTTAATGAGGAACTTCATGATAATTTCTAAAAAATTCATAATTGGTTTATAATTTTATGATTTTTCAAAACAAATGCAATATTCAGGCATTTGTCGACGGAAGAATTAGTTTTTTTCAATGACAATCTTTTTAATAGGGAACTTAATGATAATTTCAAAAACATTCATATTTAATTAGTAAATTTTATGTTCAAAAAAAAAATGTTATAAGCAAATGCATTATGCGGGCATCTGTCGACAAAGAAAATCTTTTTTTTTCAATGTCAATCCTTTTAAAATGATAATTTCATCAACATTCATAATTAGTTGATAAATCTTATGATTTTATTCAGCAAATTTTTTTGTATTTAAAAAATGCATTATTTGGGCATTTTTTGAGAAAAAAAGTTTTTTTTTTAAATTCAGTCCTTTTAGTATTAGTCTCGCATTATACTTTCATTCTTTCAAGAAGGCTGCTACTTCAGGATCGAGCAGAATTACCTTTTTCTTCCACATTTGTCTATGATAAACTATTTGCGGATCAGTAAAAATTGAAAGGACTGAAATTGAAAAATGAAAAGAATATTTTTCTTCGTGAAATACCCGAATAATGCATTTGTTTATTAAATTTGTTTAAAAAATCATACAATTCATGAAATAAGTATGAGTGTTGATGAAATTACCATGGACTTCGCAAGTAAAAGGACTGACTGATTATTATTAATAATGTTATTATTTGACTGAGTGCAATATTAAAAAAAAATTTATAAAATTAATGTTCAAATAGGAATAATATAATAATAAATATGATATTTACAAATTGTATGTCTTACTACATTACCCTACTTTTTTCCTGTAAGTAGTACCATACTTTCTGTTCAGAAATGCGAACCCCCCCCCCCCCTTGTCAAGTCCTGGGTACGCCACTGCCTGAACCGATTTTTTTTCGCCGAGATATATCACACTAACCATTCAGTTTCTCTTCACCTTGCATTGTTCCACAATGCATTGTGGAACTGAAATGGTTAATGTGTGATATCTCGGAGAAAAAAAATTGGTTCGGGATGATCAAAAATGGAAATGGAAGATAAAAAGGATTACTAAACGATGACGTTAGCAGTTTTTAGAGAGAAAAAAAATTGTTAATAGTGTTATATTGTCTCAAATATGGCTAAAAATAGCCATTTTTGCACTTTCAGGTTAGGATATCTCAAAAACCTGACGTATAGGAAAAATTTGGATAACGGATTCGATTTTAGGATACCAAAATCCTTCGGGGTCACATAGTCCGGTCTTTGGATACAAAAATGATGTCATTTTTGTCGGCCTGTGTTATTTTTGGTAGAAAATTAAAATGCTTTTTGGTTGAAATATAAAATATCACGTTTTTCACTGACAATTCATATTTTTTCGTAGAAAAATCAACCACTCAGTTGGAAGTGGAACTACTTTGTTAAAAATTCATTTGTTTGGTTGATGTTTCATCATTTTAGTTGAAAAACCTTTTTTTTCGTTCAAAATTTAATTATTTTGTTGAAAATGATGTCTTCTAGATAAAAATTGTTTTAACTGAAAACTTAACTTGTACATGTGTATTTCATAATTTATCTTCTTAAGTTGAAAATTCAAATAATTGGTTTAAAATTCCTGTATTTTATTGTAAATTCGAATTTTGTGGGAGAATAATCTGCTTGGTGATCAATTCATTTTTTTGGTTAGAATTGTTTTTAAAAATTCAAATATTTGGTTGAAAATTCATTTACGCTCTTAAAAATTCATCCATTTTGGTAGAAAATTGATCTTATTGGTTGAAAATTGATCTTTTTGGTTGAAAATGAGTTTTTTCTTATTTAGAATTAATTTGTTAATTGGAAATGTAACTGTTCCATTTTTTGTCGAGAATTTATACTTTCTAATAGAAATTTAATCTTCATGGTTGAAAATTATACTATTCCGTTGAAAACTTACTTTAATTTTATTTAAAATTAATTTTTTACTGAAAATTTAACTATTTTATTTTTAGTTGAAAATTTAACTATTTGTTGAAAATCCGTATTTTTTGGTAAAAGAGTACTCTCATTAGTTGAAATTTCATCTTTTTGGTTACAAATTCATTTCTTTAGATGAAAATTTAATTGTTTTGTTTAAAATTCCTTATTTTTTTGGTTAAAAATTAATTTTTTTTTTAGTTGAAGATTCATCATTTTAGTTGAAAAAACACTCTAAATATTCAATTTTTTGTGCAAAATTTACCTTTTTTGATAAAAATGTAATCTTTTTTCATGAAAATATTGTCTCTTTAGTGAAAAATTTAATTATACTATTTTTTGTTAAGAATTCATTTCTCTCACTGAAAAAAAAACTAGTTGAAAATTCGTTTTTTTGTTGATATAATGGACATTTTCTGAATAAAAAAAAGGTTTCTTAAGAATAAATTCTGTATAGAAATAAATGAAACAATACTTTGATGTAAAACTGAATGCTTTTTAAATCTTTTTTTAGTCACAAAAATATTGAAATTACTTATAAGAAAAAAAATATGATCAGTTTCTCTTTAGACTTATATAAATATAAATTTTATAAGATTTTTGGAAAATTAGACAAGATTTTTCAGTATTTCAGATGTGTC
The DNA here is from genome assembly GCA_932195095.1 of Andricus curvator. Taxonomy (NCBI): domain Eukaryota; kingdom Metazoa; phylum Arthropoda; class Insecta; order Hymenoptera; family Cynipidae; genus Andricus; species Andricus curvator. Next base: position 425,120 of record CAKNYM010053196.1, read on the forward strand.
AAAAAAAGAATCTAGAGGAATTGAAAAAAAAATTTATTTCACAGGAGTTTACAAAATATTAGGAAAAATTCAAGCCTTTTGAAAAGATATTTAGGACTTTTAGAAGTTTGGAAGAAATAAAAAATATTGGACAAGTTTTGGGAAATGCTTCCAAGTTTTGAAATATTTTTAATCTATTTAGAACCTCTTAAATTCCTAAAAATATTTTTAGCTCACTCAATTTTTTTTCAATTTTTGAAAAATAATTCAAACTGTCAAAAAATTGCCTCAAAATCTTCCAAATTTTCCTAGGAATTTTAAGGAAATTTGTTTATTTAATTGAAACGTTTTAAAATTCTTTTGAGCTTTTAAAGTTATGATTTGAAATCTCTAAAAAAAACTGCATTAAAAAAATATATTTTATAGTTTAAAATTCTTTTTCATTCGTTTCAAAATTTTTAAAACTTCTAACATTTTAAAATTATTCAAGTTTTTCATGAAATTTTTGTTTCAATTCTGAAAAATTAAAAAGATTGTCTTAAAATCTTTTAGATTCTTCTTTGGCAATTTTAGAAAAGTTCTTAAATGTTTTCATGTCTTTTTAACTATTCTCTTAAAATTAATTTTTCAAAATAAAAAATCATTTTAATTTTTTCTAGGAAACTGATGAATTTTTTTCATTTTCTTGAAATCTTACAAAATTCCTAAAATATCTTATAAGCTTTTATTATTTTGAATCGTTTCAAAACTTCTAACAGTAAGTGTCTCTTAAACTTACTCAAATTGGTTTTGAAATTATGTATTCTGACAAAATTTTCTTTTAAAATCATTTGCACTCTTTTTGAAAATTTGAGGAAATAATTTAAAAAATTTTTATAATCTATTTCGATTTTCTCTTAGAATTCATTAAGAAAAAAATCATTTGTAATTTGCCCATGTATCTTGCGAATATTTTTTTATTCTCTTGACGTCCTGCAAAATTCAGTTTACCAAGAAAAATTTCATTATTAGTATTTTTATTCATTATTTAATATATAATTATTTAATTATTTTTTGATCGCTTTGTCGATATAATTATAAATCTTCCTTTTTCAACCCCTCCTTTTCTATCTTAGTCTATCCATTCATCTAGCTATGTCAATCCCTTTTTATCATTTTGTCAACAAGATTTTTTATTATTCTTCTATAATTTTATTATTATTATTTATAATTGTAAAATAAATAATATTATTATTATTATACATAGTGTTATTATATTATTATTTTATAATTATTATTTATTGTTTTAGTTGGAAGAAAGGGTAAACAACTTAGAAATGAGGAATGAGCATATGGGGAAAGAAACAGAGGGTGCGGAAATAGGAGAAGGGAGCAGTAGGAACGTGCAAAATGAGAATGAAAGATTAAAGAAGAGACTAAGTGACATTGAAAGGAGATTGGAAGGGGAAGAAAGGGTAAAGAGAAAAAATAACATAGTAGTTAAGGGATTGACAGTAGAGAGTGAAAAAGGGGAAGTGGAAATCAAAAATCTTTTGAGAGATATTGGAGTTCAGGTAAGGGTAGAAGGAGTTAAGAGAATAGGTGGGACGAAGGAAGGAAAAGAAGGAATGTTTATAGTAAAAGTAGGGAGTGAGGACGAAAAAAAGAAAATTATGGAGAACAAAAAATTATTGAAAGGAAGAAGGGAAAGAATTGAAGAGGATTTGACTTGGAGGGAGAGGAAAAGGAAATGGCAGATAGAGCAGAGGGCATGGGTTGAGAGGAAAAAGGGGCGCATGGTATGGATAGGGAGAGACAGATTATGGATAAATGGGGAGGAATGGTTCTGGGACGAGGAATTAGAAGAAATAAGGGAAAAGGGAAAAAGAGTTGAGAAAGGTAGAAAAAAGGAAGATGCAAAAGAGGTTAGAGATCAAACAGAGGGGTTTCCAAAAAGCAAGGCGGAAGAAAAGTGAGCAGGATAGGTGAGGGAAGGGAGGAGAAAAACGTGAAAATAGCTTTCTGGAATGTTTCAGGCTTGAAGAACAAGAATGAAGGTTTTTTGCGGGAGTTAGAAAAGTGGGATGTGATTATGATGAGTGAAACCTGGGTCGATGAGAAGGATTGGAAGGAGGTGAAAAGGAGATTACCTAAAGGTTATGTGTGGACAATGCAAGAAGCAAGAAAGGAACACGTTAAAGGTAGAGGGATGGGCGGCATGGTCTCAGGGGTGAGAAAAGAATTGTCAATAAAAGGGAGAATAGAGGAGGACATGGAGGAAAAGGATGGTACAATGGTAAGAAGGATAATAATTGGAAAAGTCAAAATAGCGGTGGTTTGTGTATATAGAAGAAGAGGGGAAGAGGAAGGTTGGAGAGTAATAAGGAGATGGATGGAGGAAAAGAAGGAAGAGTTGGTTTTGATAGGAGGTGACTTGAATGCCTGGACTGGCGAGCAAGGGGGAGGGACTTGGGATGAAGAAAAGGAAACCTACATAAGGAGCTCCAAACATAGAGAGATAGATCGGGAGGGGAGGAGGTTACTAGACGTAATAGGAGAAACAGGATGGTTTATCTGTAATGGCAACATGAAAGGAGATGAAAAAGGAGAAATCACATTTATAGGTAAGGGAGAAACAGTAATAGACTACATCCTGGCGGAAGAAAGAATGAGGAATATGATAGGCAGTATGAATGTGGGGAATGAGATAGGGTCTGAGCACTTCCCAGTGATAGCTACACTGAAAGGTGGCGTCCATAAGCGCGGCAGAGGGAGAAAGGAAAGAGGGGGAGAAAGGAACACGAAAATGGGAGTCTGGGGGGTAGATAAATTAAAAGAGTTTAAACAAAAAATGGAAACGCAGAATGTTAGGTATGAAAAGGAGGAGGGAGTAGACTCGTTAATTGAAAGGTTGAAAGGGTCGATTGAGAAGGTAAGGGCGGAGGTAGGTACAAAAGAAGGAAGAGAAGAGGGAAAGAGAGGCTGGTGGGACGAGGAATGCAGGGAGAGGAAAGAGAGAATGAAAGAGTGTGTAAGAAAATGGAGGAAAGGAGAAATAGAGAAGGCGGAGTACAACAGGAGAAAAAGAGAACATGAAAGGATGCTGGAAAGGAAAAAGCAAAAGGGAAAGGAGAAATACAAGGAAGAAGTAGAAAAAGCGATCAAAGAAGGTAGGGTCTGGGATGTGATAAATAGGGAAAGAGGAGGAAGGAAGGGCGTGAATGAAGAAATAGAAATGGGCGAGTGGACGGATTATTTTAAGGGTCTGTTAGGGGGAGAACAAAATGGGATGAAAGGGGAAAATAGAAGGATAGTCCAGGGAGAAATGGAGGAAGGGAACGAAATAACAAGAGAAGAAGTGGATCAGGCGATAGATAGACTGAAAAGAAACAAGGCTACAGGAGAGGATGGTATGGAGAACGAAGCAATAAAGTATGGAGGAGAAGGGATTAGAGAAGGGATGTGGAAGATCTGCAACAAGGTCTGGAAAGGAGAAGGGTGGCCGGAGGAGTGGATGACAGGGCTGGTGGTACCGCTTGTCAAGAAAGGGGATGGTAAGAAGGTAGAAGAGTACAGAGGGATCACTCTCATGCCAGTGGGTTATAAAATATACGCAGAAATTCTAAGAAAAAGGTTAGAGAATCAGATAGAAGAGAAACAAAGTATTCCACACAATCAGACGGGATTTAGAAAAGGGATGGGGACAATAGATAACATTTACGTACTCAACTACTTGGTTAACAGAAACTTAGGGAGAAAAAGAGGGAAATTAGTCGCCTTGTTCGTAGATTTTAAAGCAGCTTTTGACTCAGTGAATAGAAAAGTGCTATGGCAGGCAATGAAAGAGAGGGGAATAGAAGAAGGGTTGGTGGAGAGGATAAAGGAAATTTTTACTGAAACCAGGATTAGGGTGAAGATAGGGGGGAAAAAGGGGGAGGTTTTCTGGACAGGAAGAGGTCTAAGGCAAGGGAGCCCGTTGAGTCCGCTACTATTTAATATGCTGCTGGCAGATTTAGAGGAGAAGCTAAAGGAGAAAGGGAAAGGGGGGACGATTTTGGGTAATAGCAAACTATATTCTCTAGCGTACGCGGACGACGTAGTTCTATTAGCAGACGATGAGATGGGGATGAACCTAATGATAAGAATTTTCGAAGAGTATGTGGGAACAAAAGAACTGACGGTGAACGTAGGGAAGACCAAGGTGATGTGCTTCAGAAATAGAAAGTCCAAAATAGGTTACGTTTGGAAGATGAACGGACACACAGTGGAAAGTGTGGAGGAGTTCTGTTACTTAGGTTTTTGGTTTGAGGCAGGAGGGGGAAATGAGGTACAGGTGAGGAAAAGAATCGAATGTGCGAGTAAAGTAATGGGCCAAGTATGGGGTATAGGAAAGAGAAGGTTCAATGACGATTGGAGAATGAGGGTTTGGATGTTTGATGCGTTGGTTTGGGCGGTGTTGTGTTATGGAGTGGAGGTCTGGGGATGGAAGGAATATAGGAAAGTGGAAAGCATGCATGAGAGATTTCTGAGATGGGTAATGGGGGTTAGTTGGAGTTGCCCAGGATACATGTTAAGGGAAGAAATAGGAAGGGAAAAAATGGTAACTAGACAAATTAAGAGAGCCTGGAAGTTTGAAGAGAAACTGAAAAGGGGAGAAGGGAGCAGAATAGCACAAGTGTGCTTGGACGAAGTTCGGAATAAGGAGACGAGAGGCAATTTGGGAAATTCGAAATGGGAGGACGAAAGGAAAATAATGAGGAGGGCTTGTGATATACAAGAAGGGGTACTGGAGTGGGAGAACATAGAGTTAGAGCTATTAGTAAAACAAGGAGAAGAGAGATGGATAAAGATTATGGATTCGAAGTACAATAGATGGTATATGATGGTCAAAGGGTTAGCGGAACCAGAATATTTGCAAAAAATAAAAAAGGAAGACAAATGGAATAGAGTGGTACGGTTTAGAATGGGAGAAGGAGTGAGATCCTGTAGATATTGGATGGATGAAGAGGACAATCTGTGCAGAGTATGTGGATACGAAATGGAGTCATGGGCACATGTGTTAGAGAGGTGTACAGGGGAGGAAGATGGACAGTTGAGTGTGGATGAATGTGTAAGATGGATTTTGGATGGTAATGGACAGGGAGTGACGTGGATGAAAAAACTGGAAGAAGTGAGAGAAAGCAAGGGAGCAGGGCAGAGCCAAACGGGTGATCCTGTTTAAAGGAAAGTAACTAGAAAAAATTTTTAATTTTTAAATCGGTAAAAATGTATTTTATGGTAAGGGAAAACGGAAGCCCTGGAAGATCGCTCATTTGTAGAAGTTTAAGAACCAATAGTTATAATATTATTGTTATTAAAGTAAGGCGAAACATTAGAATATAAGCAGCGGTTAAGTTAGGTTAAGGATGAAATGTAAATATATGTACAGGGAGCGGAGGCCCTCAAACCCGTAAAAGGGAGAGATTAAATATACAATACAATATTATTTATTGTTTTATATTATATTTTAATTATCTATTTATCATTATTGGCGTGACTTTCTCGGTAAGAAAAGGAGTAATGTGAGGAGGGAGGTATAGATTTTTTTTTTGTTCAAAAGAATTGTCTTAAAGTCTTTCAGATTTTTTGCCACGCATTTTGAAATCTTTAAACCCTAACATTATTCTTTTAAAATTAAATTTTTTTCGAATTCTTCAAAATAAGTTTTTCCCATAATTTAATTTTTTTTATCTCTTTGAAAATGTAAAAAAGTTTAGAAATTATAGTGTGGTAGCAAAATGTTGAAAAAATAATTATTTCCCATTATTAAACATTCATTTACAATTTAAATGCTTTCTTCTATCAATAATGTTTAGAAACATTTAGAAATCAATTTTATGATGAAGTAAAATTATTTATTTTGAAATTTTGAAATACAAATTGATAGTAAAGAAAAATTCATCAATTTTTATTGATAAATAAACAATCTGAAAAGATTCAACCAATCAGGTTTTCGACCACAATGTGTTCGATATTTTCAAGAATATTTTGTAAGATTGCTTTTTTTAGGCAATTGAAAATGTTACCCACTCGAGTCAAAAACACCCCCCTCCCTCCGCCACAGAGCAAAGCGGAACAAAAAAGGGGGCCCCCCCCTTTTTTTTAATGTAGAATATAAAGTAGAACAAAGAATAACCCAGAAAATCAAAATGACAAATTTTTATGAATAGCCAGGAAGAACTGAAAATAGTAAAGCTAATAATTCACCAGTACATTATTTTTTAGTGCGAATTTCAAATGCAAATTACAACCAACCGCGAAATAAATCCAGAATTGGCTGAGTTCCCTCGAAATTTTCATGTTACAGGGAATATAATGGTACAATCGTAATTTATACCTGTTAGAAAAATTATTGACTGCATTTAAAGGAGGTATGAATGTATATTGTCATAATTTTCCGGTACGGGAAGAACATTTTTCTTGTTAATAATCCGGGTACTTTGGTTTGCATATTTGAATAATGCATCGTGATAAATTTGAACGCCCTTTGGTTTGACATGCTAGTTGAGAGTAATTTTCTGTAGAGTGCTGCTTTCGCTTTTTTGCAATTAAGAGCTTGAAGTCCACATTTCATCCATTCTGCAATGCAGCTGAACGGACAAATCTTATTTTTATAATAAACTTATTTGATGGAAATACGAAAAATAAAATAAAGGTAGCATTATTGAAAATTAATTAGGACCTCTACACTGTGTGATTTTTGTTTTATTTATTTTCACTCTAATTTAAACTGATGAAAATAAATTTTATATGGGACAATTTTTCATATTATGTTCTAATAAATTCAAATATTGAACATATCAGGACAATTTCAATGGGACGACTGAAAAATCCAAAAAAATATAATTATCAATGCTGCAAAACTTCCGAAAAAGAAAATATTCGAAGTAGAAAATTCCTTAAATCATAAAATTGACGACAATTTAAAATTTTCGAATTGTAAAATTCCGGAAGAATGGATTTCTTGACAGATTGTTATATTACAGAATTAAAAAATATGCGATAATAAATGATTCCCGAAATAATATTGCCGACACAAAAAAAATCACAAATTATAACATTCCGGAATCTAAACATTTAAAAGATGTTTGAGTACTGAATAAATAATATAGTAAAAAATATTTATATTCAATAAGAGTATTTTAGTTAATATTTTATTTATTATTTTATTACAAAATCAATTTTCTAATTAAAAAAATGTATAGCTTCGGATACTTTTCAATTTCAAGAAATATCTATTATCAGGAATTTGCAAATTCGGTAATATCAGAAACAGTCGGGAACTTTATTATTCGGTAATTTTTTCATTCGGGATTTTCAAATTGTTGGCAATTGTATAATTTTAGGAATTCTCTACTTCGAATCAATATATATATATATATTTTTTTTTTTTTTTTTTTTTTTTTTTAATTGGAGAGGGTTAAACATTTTATTTTTCGGGATTGTTCAGTCCTCCTATTTTGATCAATTTTTTTTTTATTTAATTTTTTTAAATTGTTTTATGGTATTTCATATAAAGTCTTTTTTTAGTAAACTAATAATATTCATTCAAAGCTATTTTTTTAACTGATGAAATTCGGGAATTGTACAGTGACGGATATTTTATAATTAAACATTTTTTTGGGGGGGAATTTTCAGATTTGGCATGAATACCGTACGACTAAAAAATCAAGAAAAATAAAATTCCTGACACTGTAAAATTGCCGAATAATAACATTTCCGAAATTATGAAATAGCTGAAATATAAAAATTCAGAATTGGAAAATTTCCAAATAATAATAATAATTCCCGAACAGTTTATTATATTACGGAATTGAAAAATTCTAGAATAATAAAATTTCCGACAGAAAACTACCGAATTATAAAATATCCGAACTAGAAAATTTGCAAATTATAAAATTTTCGAATTTGAAAAATTAAAGAATTTGTTTTTTAATAAATATTTTTCCTATTCAAAATACAATAATCGAATCTTTTTTATGAAAAAATACCATTTTGTAATGTTCAAAGTTTGTCAAAATTATCGTTTAAACTTAAAATAACAATAATTGTATGAAAATTAGGTAAAAAATAAATTTAAAAACACCTGCACCTCGAGCAAAGAAAAAAATGTATCCCTTACATTTTCTCCGAACTTAATATTATTATCCTAGCAAACATTACAGAATTGAATTCAGCACTAATTCATCTCAAAGTTTCATTTTCATTATTTTTTTAAATTAAAAATTCGAATTTTGAGAACATTTTTGGAATTTTTCAAAAATACTATGCAAATCTCCAAACCAAATTTTTCATCCAGAAATATATATTTTTGAATTATTGTTATTTTAAATTCTAACAATAATTTTTAAAAACTTCAAAAAAATTTTTTTTCTTCTAATAAAAATATTTGATTATTTCATATTTAATAAATAAATAATATTTATTTTAAAAAAATGTTCTTCTGTTAAAATTTGAGAATTTTTTACTTTGGATATTTTATAATTTGGCAATTTTCTACCGTGAATTTTATTATTCGGGATTTTTGAAATTCAGTAATATTATAAACTGTCGATAATTGTATTATTAATAAATTTCTACATTTGGTAATGTTATAAATTGTTCCAGAACTTTATTATTCGTGAATTTTTGAATTGGGGATTTTCATCCTCCGGCAATTTTATAATTTTTGGAATTTCATCATTCGGGAATTTTCCAATTCGGCAATTTTACAGTGCCAACAATTTATTTATCGGGATTGATGATCTTGATAGTCAGCTTTATATTTAATAATTTTAGATTTGAATTATCTGAATTGTTTGATTTCACTTTAATTTAATTTTAATTCTAATAATTTTAAATTTAAATATTTTTAATTATTTAATTTCAATTTAAAACGTGATAAACTTTCTGGTTTTTTATATTATTCGAAATCATAGAATATCAAAATGAACGGCTGGATAGTTGCAGAATTTGGATTTTGAAGGATTTGTAATTAAACAGTTTTGAATTAAATGCCTTTAGAATAAATTCAAAATAATAAAAAATTAAACAATTGTTTCTCAAATTCAAGCTCAATCAAATCAAACTTAACAAAAAACATTTAGAATTCCTAAAAATTCTTAAAATGTCTTATAAGTTTTTATTGTTTTTGAATCGTTTTGTAAAACTTCCAAGTATCTCTTAAACTTACTCATTTTTTTTTTCAATTCCGTGTTATGGCAAAATTTTCCTTTAAAATCATTTACACTTTCTTTCGAAATTTTGGAAAATAATTTTTAATGTTTTGTAATCTTTTTCAATTTTCTCTTAGAATTAATTAAGAAAAAAATCATTTGTAATTTTCCCATGAATCTTAAGAATATTGTTTTCATTCTTTTGACTCCCTGCAAAATTAAGTTTACCTAAAAAACTGCCTAATCCTGAAAAATTAAAAGAATTGTCTTAAAGTCTTCCATATTCTTTTTCCATTACTACTATTCTTTTTCCAATTTTTAATTACACAGTTTTGAATTAAATGTCTTTAGAATAAATTCAAAATAATAAAAAATTTAACAATTGTTTCTCAAATTCAAGCTCAATCAAATGAAACTAAAAAAAAACATTTAGAATTGAACTGCTCGAAATTATCAAATTTCGAGCCGTTCAATTTCGATCAGAGTGATCTTGCTTTGTATTCTTTATTTTCAATTTTTAATTTAAAATATAATGTATTAAATTTGTCAGATTTTTATTTAAAGATTTGAAAAAAAATTAACCATTTAAAATTAATGTTTTGAGAATCAAACGGTTTGAAATCAAAAAGTTAAAAATTGTGTTGTTTAAAATCAAAAAACAACTAACTAAAATTGGTACTTTAGTCTTTAAATAATTTCTTTAATTTGGAATAATTACATTTTTAGAGTTCTGAATTTTCATGTTGAACGCTGAATTTTTTATTTTGCCCTTTAATAAGTTTCAAATTTCCAATTAAAATTCAAATGGTTAAATTTCAAAAAGCATAATCATCAATTAAATTTTTTTTATTTTTGAACGATTTAAATTCAATTAAAATTATTGAAATCTTAATGGGCTTGAGCATACAAATTTTTATCATAACAATTCTTGGTAATTTAATTTTTTTAGTTTCAAATAAAGTTCATATGCGTTTAATTTTTAACGTTCCATAATAAAGATTTTTTGATATTTAATCTTTCCCACTCAAAATTACTTCATTTTGAACCTTTTCTTGGTATAATATATTTTAAAGGTTCAAAGTTTGTCAATTTTAAATATTGAAAATGACGGTGAATTGATTTTCTCATCTAAAAAAATTTACCTCATCAATTTGAAACGTTAAAATTTAATTTTTTGTATGTTTTCACGGTTTAATATTCTAGAATTTTAGAAGCTTTAGATTAAAACATACAATTTAGTTTTCAATTTGAAAGGGTAAAATTTGGATCGCTTTGGATTGAAAATTATTTGAAATCAAAAGTTTCAAATTATTCATTATTTAGTATTAAACTTTTATAATAAGAAATAATGTAATTTCAATTCCTTTCAATTTTGATTGTTGAAATTTTAAAAATCCTAATCTGAAATCGTTAATTCTTAAACTTTTTGAAATTGTCTCGTTCAGAAATAAAACAAGTCTGATTCCTCTTCTTTCCATTAGAAATATTGCCCTTTTTCCAAATTTTATCTAATCTATAATTTTTTGATTCAGAACGTTTGCAATTTAAAATCGTTCAAAACATATTATTTTGAATTGCAAGCACTTTAAATTCAAAATTATGAATTATTTTTCCAAACATTTTTCTAAACTCCTGATATATAAAGTTGTTGAATAATGCATTTTTAACTTGTTTATATTTTTAATGTTAGGAAATACAAATCTAGGGACGTGAACACGAGCGTCCATCTACTGCTAGTAAATTATATAATTTTCTAGGAATATATAGGAAAAAATATTTTTTAATGAAAAAATGTATTAATTTATGTCGGCCAGGAATCCACAGATGGAGAAATCATGATATTAAGTAAGAAGAATTATGGTAAATTGATCCCATTGGTAAGAGGATTCGAACCTCGGACAGTTTGGTTTTCAAGGCAGCGACTTAGTGCGCACGACCACTGTGTCCCCATTCAACTAAAGCAGAATCATCTATTTCTTCCTCAAATTATTGAAGAAGAAAACATTTTTTATCATTTAATTTATTTTCTGAATACAAACAAATTTTTATTTAATTTTGAAAAAAAACAGAGAACTAGATTCCTTTTATGTCTCGCAATAAAAATTGATTGTTCCTTTTTTACATCGTTTAAAAAGCAAGAGCAAAAGACAAGTTTGCCAGACGATTTGTGATTAAACAATTTTGATTTGAATATTCCAAGAATAAATTTAAAAAAACGGAAAATTATAAAATAATTTCTTCAATTTAAGCCTTAAAAATTATAAGATTGTAGAACTACGCACTGGAAATTTAATAAACTATTTCTTATTGGTAAATGATTTAAAAAATTCAACATTTCATTTCAACTTAACAAAAAAAAACATTTTGAATTCAAAGGCTTGAAATTGTGCGATTTCCAAACTCGGAATCACAGCGATCTTATTTCATATCCTTTTTTTTAATTTTCAATGTAATATCTTAAAATTTTCCAATTTTTAGTTGAAGATTAAAAAAATGTATTATTTAAAATTGAAAAACGTTTTACTGGAAGATTTCAAGAATGAATAATAATTTTCAATGATGTTTTAAAAATTAATCTATTTGAATTTAAAAAGTTCAAAATTGTTTTGTTTCAAATGAAATCGAATGAAAAATCCAAAATAATAAAATTCCTGAATAACAAAATGATAAAAATTATAAAATTGCTGAAATATAAAAATGGAACGACTGGAAAATCCCGAAAAATAAAATTCCCGACACCGTAAAATTCCCGAATTGAAAAAATCCCGAATAATAACATTTCCGGATAATGAAATTTCCGGATTGAAAAATTCCCGAATAATAAAATGCCCAAATAATTAAATTCCCGAATTGGAAAATTCCCTGATAATTGAATTTCTTAACAATTTATAATATTAGCTAATTGGAAAATTTCCGAATAATGAAATTCCCGACAGTTGATAATATTAACGAAATGGAGAATTGCCGAATAATAAAATTCCCGACAAAAAATTAACGAATTATAAAATATCCAAACTAGAAAATTCCCCGAATTATATCATTCCTGAATTAAAAAAATTCAAATAATGGTGTTTAATTAATATTATTTATTTAATAAAGATACAATAATAAAATATTTGTATCAAAGAAATTTATTCAATGTAGAAAGTTTTTAAAATTATTGTTTGAATTAAAAATAACAATAATTCAAAAAAATTGTTTCAAAATTTGATTATTCGGAAATCTTATTATTCGGAAATTTTCTTATTAAGGAGTTTTCCAATTCGGGAATTTCACAGTGTCGCGAAATTTATTTTTTGGGGATTTTCAGATTCGGTAATATTAGAAACTGTCAATAATTTTCAAATTCGAGAATTTTATTATTCAGGAATTTTATTATATGGGAATTCCCCAATTCGGGAATTTCATTATATTTGTAAATTTTATTATTCAGGAATTTGATTATTTGGGAATTTTCCAATACGGGAATTTTACAGTGTCGGGAATTTTATTTTTCGGGATTATTGAGTCGTCCCATTAAACACAACGTTTAGGTACGGAGAAAATTTAGAGAAATTTTTTTTTCGATCAAAGGGCACGGGTTTTTCAATTTATTTGTTTTTACGATTTTTATACAACTAATGTTATTTTAAACTCAAACAATAATTTCAAAATATTCAAAATTTTATTATTCGGGAATTTTCAAAACCGGTAATATTATAAGCTATCGGGAATTTTATTATTAGGGGATTTTCCATTTCGATATTATATAAAAACTACTCGGGAATTTAATTATCCCGGAATTTTATTATTCGGGAATTTTATAATTCCGGAATTTAATTTTCGGAAATTTCATTATTCAGAAATCTTATTATTAGAAAATTTTATTATTATGGAATTTTCCAGTTTGGGAATTTTACAGTGTCGGAAATTTTATTTTTCGGGGATTTTCAAATTCGGGAATATTATAAGCTGTCGGGAATTTTATTATTTAGGAATTTTCCAATTCGGTAATATTATAAGCTGTCGGGAATTTTATTATTTAGGACTTTTCTAATTCAGTGATATTAAAAACTATTCGGGAATTTAATCATTCCGGAATTTTATCATTCTGGAATTTTGTAATTCGGGAATTTAATTATTCGGAAATTTCCAGTTCAGGAAGTTCACAGTGTCGGGAATTTTGTTATTTGGGAATTTTCCAATTCGGTAATTTTAAAAACTGTTCGGGAATTTAATTATTCGGAAATTTCATTATTCGGAAATCTTATTATTCGGAAATTTTATTATTAAGGAATTTTCTAATTTGGGAATTTTACAGTATCGGGAATTTTATTATTTGGGAATTTCTAATT
>CAKNYM010053196.1:448034-480304 GCA_932195095.1 Andricus curvator
AAGAATATGAAAGATTCCTTGCTTCGATACGAATCGATTGACCTATACTATTATTATATTTTATTGAAGCGTAGGGAAGTTCCCGTGTGGAAAAATTTCGTGGCGCTGCACTGTTTCTGTCCAGTCCGCCTTGAGTCGACACTGGCACTCCACAGGCTGACTGTCCAGTGGCTACACTGGGATGTAACGCTCGGATCGACTAGTTTCTAGACAGATCCGCTATTTTGGTAAAAAATAATTAATAATTAAATAATATAATTATTTTTTATGCCATAAAAGTCCAATATATAGATTTTGCAGTTAATTAAAAATATAAAAAAAGTTTTTGTACAAAAAAAAGAAGAAATGAGTTTCCGCAAATCTCTTGTACATACGCCGGGTGTCGAACTTCTGATGTAACTTCCTATTATATTGTTATAACTTTGTCCCGTCGCCTTAACACCTCGGCCATCTAAAAGTTAAATTTTTTTTCATTTTTGTCGGATATGAATTTCAATTCATCACATCCCAATATTTATTTGAATAGAACATGAACAATTTTTAAACATTAAAAGTGCTTGATGTGTGAATAAATCATTGAAAAAAATAAAGTTTGTATGATTTTCTTGCGGTTAGACTACGAAATAATGATTGTTTATTATTTCAAATAATTAATACGTTAGGCTTAATTATTATTTATGCAATCAATGGATAATTAAAATAAATTGAATAAATCAGTTATGTTCAAATTTGATTTTCTGGAATATCATCAATATTATACATAGCATTATACATATTATAATTATTAGAAATTCAATATAAATTTATTATAAATTGACTACATAATTCAATTGAAAAAAAATGTTTTCAAACATTCTTAAAAAAATCGTTCTTAAGAATACAGTTCTTATATTAAGATTTCGATCACCTTCAACCATTATTGTTTACTATCTTAAATATGTATTGGTGTACAATTAATTATTGCTTAAGCATTTGTGCGATTGTGTATTGTAATTTTCTAAATCTTTTATTAAACAATGATTATTTTCTGAATTCACCTCTGTAATTTTTGTTTATGTCCAAACCGTGATTCTATCTAGAAACTAGCTAAAATCTGGACAATCATTATATATTCAAATTCGCGACGAACTCCTAGATAGCGCCAAGACTGGGACTAGACAGCAGAAAGTTTTGAATTAAACACGTAGCAAAACTAGACAGCACCAGTGAAGCGCCAGGCTAGTATTGCGTGAATAGACCGGCTTGAGAAAAACTGTACTGGCTTTAGCATGATTCAAGACTGCCACGAAATTTTTCCACACGGGTTATGGTGATGTATATATTTTGAAAATCGGTTTTTTATAGTAAAACTTTTTTCATTAACATAATTCAAAGTTGATGCAAGAACAGAAAATATGTGCTGATTCGAGACGAATCGATTGACCTATAATATTGATACATTTTGTTAAAGAGTAAGGAAGCTATAGTAATGCATAATATTTGAAAATACGGTTTTTATAGTTAAACTTTTTTCTTCAATATAATTGAAAGTTCATGCAAGAATATAAAAGTTGTGTTGATTCGAGACGAATCGATTGATCTATAGCATTGATACATTTTATTGAAGATTAAGGAAGTAATGCTCATTTATAATATATGAATCATCTGTTTCTAACAGGAAAACTTTCTTCATCGACATAATTCAAAGTTGACGACGCATGAATAGAAAAGATTTTTGATCATAAATTTTCAAATAGAATAATTCTGACAATTTTTTTAAGAAAATCATAAAGCTGGCAAAGGGATAGGGTGCGACAGAACTTTTCCCTTCCCTTTTCCAGCTCGAAAAATTATCATTTCGAATTCAAAGTTTGATTCGTCTGATTTGTCTTTGTATTTCAAAAATTGTTTGTATTATTTCGTAATTCTGTATTTTTTGTAAATTTCTATTTTTAAATTGATCAAAATGAAGGCTTTAGTTTGTCTATTATTGAAAAAAATAACTAATGCGTCCTCTATGAGGAAGCAAATACATTTGCTAACGGGAAGCAAAGTGCTCGTGAAATGAGCACCATATAATTATAAATACAAGCAAAGTGGAAACACTCGAGATCGAATTCACTTAATTCATCGAATTCATTTAATTATTTAAATTTTCACTAACTCAGATTTAGAGATTAATTAAAAAAATTATAATAGATGCGAAAAATATTGATCCTCTTTTTTTGTCTCGTCGAGATAAAAAGTCCTTTTCCACGCTTCGATGCTTCAATTGGAACAAAATTGTGAAGAGGAAAATCAATGGGTGGACTATAGGTAGACTCAATTTATTAATTCTATTGAGGAATATATAGTGGATGCTCAATAGAGTATAATCAAAGTAGATAACTACAATCAAGGACAGACATTTTTATTTATTTAACGAATGCTTTCCTAAATAGTCTTGATTATATGTAATTGATTATCATTGTAATTGATTAACATGATTACATAATTGAATTTATTTATAATTTTAGTCAAATAGAGTAATCGCAATTTGAAATATTAAAGTAAACTTAATTTTTTAGACTTTTTTGTTTGAGAGAAGACAAACCCATTCTGGAGATACGTGGAAAGGATTAAAATGTTTCCCTTAGTTAAGCTCTAAATCCTGCAATCAAGCTTCAGAACCCTCGGCTTAGGGGAGAATATATCAAATCCTGGACATTAAAAATGTAACTGCTCATTTCATATTTGTTGAATACATTTATTTATTGGAGAAAATAAAAGAAAAAAGTAGCTTTGTGTGCTTCGTCCGGATGAAATGTTCTCATATTCGAAAACGAGAAATGAGAATTTGCTTTCCCGGATGAGAAACGAGATGCGAGAAAAAATTCAATGAAACGGTACATTGGAAGCATTATGCGATGCAAAAATAAAATTAACTTTAAGGAGTATGATATTTAAAAAATAGGTCAACCGTTCTTTTAAAGGTTTTTTTTTTTTTTTTTTTTTTTTTTACGAGGGCTGGTGCAAAATGTTCAAAAACACACCGTGAAGGGTCCGCACTTCTCGGTAGTGTGGGGATCTTAGTCGCATCACTACAATGACTCTGACTTATATAATATTCAATTATACCTTGCGTATAATTATACATTATACAAAATCAACTTTGTCATTATAATAATGCCACCAAGGGACCCACTAAAAACCACCACCCTTTCCTTCTTGGCAGATGTCCCCCCGGAACCGCTTTCGCATTACTTCAGGGGGTGCCGTTCTTTGGCCGTGCCTCGGCCTTCGTCCAATGGGCCAGCTTGGCCTTCTTCTGGTAGACTGGGCTTCTCGTCGGACCTGCCCAGCTTCGATGTTAGCTTGCACGTCCAAGAGGCTTCTTCAACGAGGCTGCCTCTCTGAACGCCAAGCATCTCATGGTCCCCGGAAGATGGTCTGTCCGGGGCTTATCTTCCTTTGCGGCGCAGAGGTAGCACTGCGGTGTGCTTTCGCATACCGCAGCAATATGCCCCTCTTTGCCGCACCGCCAGCATGATTTTGTCCTATCTGGACCCTCGCAGTTCGCTGCCATGTGGCCAAAGCCTAGGCAGCGATAGCAGCGCATCACCTCCATCTTTTTTCGTACCCGGCAGGACACCCATCCCACCTTCAGGTGTCCTGCTTGCACTATTTTCTGCGCTTGTTCTTCTGTTACTCCCACGAATGCCTTCAGCGTTCCTCTGAAGGCCCTTTTTGTGAGAGTGACTCTTATCTGCTTAGGTGAGTCTGCTCCAAGACATTTCTTGACCGCAGCCTCAACCTCCTCCGAAACAGTAGTGGTGTCGAGGTCCAAGACCTCGACCTCAGTGCGAGGGACAAGCTCCCTCACACTGCCACCTTCTCCAATGACCTCTCTAATAGCAGCAGACAGCTTCATTCTGCCGTCCGCTGCAGGTCCTACTTCCACAAGGACCTCCCCGTTCCTGGTTTCTCTGACACCCTTAATTTTAACACCAAGGGTGTCAGGTTTCACCTTACTTTTGAGGTCCTTCAGGACCTCTGCGTAGCTGAAACCCTCGGCTGGTTTTATAATAACCGCCTGGGGTCTAGCTCGCCTCTCTCTCACCTTCTTCTTTGTAGCTTGGGTAGCCTGTGTAGGCACCCTTTCCTCGTCCTTCTTCGGTGTTGAGGTCACTGCAGCAGGACGGGTCCTCCGCTTCTTCTGTTGTGGCCTCGATGTGCTCGCCTCAACAGGGCTCAGAGTCAACTCCCTCTCTCTCTTCCGGTACTGGACTGAGGGAGTTACCACGGCGTCTTCAGTCTGAGTGCAGCTTTCGTCTGTCTTCCTTTTTGACTTCTTCTTTCGAGTCATGGCTCTCGTTCTGGCAGTTCGTCCAACATTCTCGATCAAATCCCTATGAAGCCCTTCGGTCGTCATAGAGTGATCGCGCAGTTCCTTCATGAGCCGCTCCGCTCGTTCCAGCCCATCCCTAATTGGCAGCCACATATTTCTCTTTGTGCTGCTAAAATCCACCATTTCTTTTATGGTGCCTCTCAACTCTTCAAAGAGAGCATACGTCTCTGAGAGTTTGGCATCCATTTCTGCGATGTCCACCTTGTTGATCGACACTTCCACCTCCTCCGTCACGTCCAAAGGACCACCTAACTCCTCGCAGACGCTCCTGTCAAAGTACGATTGGTTCCCCCCCAAAATCCATGGAACCGGCACCGGCCACCGGGGCTTGCACCCGATCGGAACCGGCGGGGAGATTTCTACTCCCTTGGGGTAGTGTGTTTTTTTCGTACCCGCTCATGACTGGTTTCTTGTTCGGGGTTCCTTCCCCTAGCTGGTTTTTGTCCACCCCGGGTATTTGATTTCCCCGGTACCACCCATATCTGGGAGGCGTTCCCCTATCCGCAACCTGGGGAGGCGCCCGATGGGGGACCAGCAACCCCACACGGGGTTCTTTTAAAGGTTGAGACTTGATGAAAGTAAAATAATAATCGCCAAAATTTTGAAAATATATAAGCGACGAAAACAAATTATGTTAGTATCAGTATTATTTATATGATCTCGATTTTTATATTATTATTTTATTAATTAATTTTTTATGTCTCAGGTTTAATTTTAAAACAATTTTTTTTAAGTTTTAAGGATTTCAAAATGTGTGGAAAAAGAATATGAAAGACTAAGACAATTCTTTTAATTTTTCAAGATTTAAAAAATTTTATGTAAACTCAATTTTGCAGGGATCAAGAGAATGAAACAAATATTCTTCAGATTAATGAGAAAATTTAAAATGATTTTTTTCTTAATGAATTCTAAGAGAAAAATGAAAAAATTTTCAAAAGATTTAAAAGTATTTCCTAAAATTTTGAAAAAAAGACTAAAAGATTTTAAAGCCAAATTTTGCCATAAAACATAATTTTAGAACAAATTTGAGTAAGTTTCAGAGATACTTAGAAGTTTTGAAACTATTTAAACAAAAAAAACTTATAAGGTATTTACGAATTTTGTATGATTTCAAGAAAATTAAAAAGATTCTTTACGTTCCTAGGAAAAATTAAAATAATTTTTTATTTTGAAAAATTTTGTTTTAAGAGGATATTTAAAAAGATTTCAAAACATTTTGAAGGATTTCTAACATTTTCAAAGGATAATCTGAAAGATTTTAAGACAATTTTTTTAATTTAGCAGAATTAAAAAAAATCAGGAAAAAGTTGAATAATTTTTAAAATATTAGAAGATTTAGAAATATTTTGAAAGGATTAAAAAAAGAATTTTCTCAAGATTTATGGGAAAATTTTTTATGATTTTTTATTTTGAAAAATGAACTGTAAGAGAAAATTGAAAAAGATTTCAAAACATTCCAGAAGATTTCGTTAAATTTCGAAAAAAAGTAGAACATTTGAAAGTAAAATGTTTCAATATGGTCAGCTTAAAAAGTCAAAAAGAAAATAGAGTAAATTCAAGAAATATTTAGAAGATTTGAAGATATTGAAAAAGGATTTCAAACTGTAAAAGATTTTCAAAAATGCAGACTTTTTGAAATATTTCAAACCTAATCCTTAGAGGCTTTAAAAAAATTTTGAAAGGTTTCAAGTGAATAAACAAATCTTAAAATTCCTATGAAAAATTGGAAGATTTTAAGGCAATTTTTTACATTTTGAATGATTTTTCGAAATTTTAAGAAAAATTTAGGTGAGCTAAACATATTTTTAAAAATATAAAAGGTTTTGAAATGATTTAAAGTATTTTAAATCTTGGAAGCATTTTCGAAAATTTATCAAATATTTTCTATTTCTTCCAAACTTCTAAAAGTCCTAAATATCTTTCAAAAAGGCTCAAACTTTCCTTATATTTTGTAAAATTCTGTAAAATAATTTTCATTCAATCTTCTAGATTCTTTTTTGACATCAGAAATATTCAAAAATCTTTTCTAATTTTCTCAAGAATATTATAAAATTTATATTTATATAAGTTTAAAAAAAGACTGATAATACTTCTCTTCTTGTATGTAATTTCAATATTTCTGTGACTGAAAACAATATTTAAACAGCATTTAGTATTACATCAAAATATTTTTTCATTTATTTTTATACAGCACTTGACCTTAAAAAAGTTTTTTTTTTATTACGAAACGTCTATTATGTTTTTAAACAAAATTATTATCAAATAAATTATCGAATAAATAATCAAACTGGCGGCCATTTGTTTAAAAATATAAGATGTTATCATAATAGTTTTCAAATTTAGAAAATGTGAAAAAACTCTCTTTTTCATCATTATAATTTGAAAAAGATTTAGAGTCTTTTAACAATTTTGGATTACAGGAGTGTTATCTGTCACAAATTGTTATCTTTGATACAAAAAAGGTTTAAAGAAAGATTAACAAATTTTATCTATCCTAGGTTATATTAGTATTTTACACAAACAATTGATAGTTTTAAAAAATCGTTATTGTTCTAACAAGTAAAGACAAATCATAGTTTGAACAAGATTTACCATTTTTTAACAGTTCTAGATTTTATTAAAGTTTTGCACAGAAAATCGATTTTTATAAGCAAAAACAATTAGATTTTGAAGATTCATACATTTTAAACTATTCTAGGTTACGTTAGCATTTTATACCAAAAATTGGTATTTTAAATTAAAAATTATTATAACTTCAACAAGATTTAGACGCATAACAATTATGGCTTATGTTAGTGTTTTTGATTGGAAATTGATATTTTTTTTTAAAAACAAAATGTTTCAAAAAATATTCACAAATGTTGAAAATTTAAGGTTATGTTGATGTTATGCACAAAAAATTGGAGTTTTGAAACAAAAATCATCATAATTTGAACAAGTTTAAAAACTTTTTAAGAATTGTGTATTATACTAATGTTTCTTGTCGGAAATTTCTATTTTAATTAACAGAAAAAAAATATTTGAGAAAGATACAACAAATTTTAAGAACTTTATATCATTTGAGATTATTGGTGTTATAAATTGGTATTTTAAAACAAAAATCATTCTAATTTGAACAAGATTTAGAATATTTCAACATTTCAACAATATTTCTTTAATACAAAAAAAAAATAATATTAACAAATTTTAACAATTTTAGGTTCTATTAGTGTTAGACAACAAAAATTATTATGTTAAAACAAAAGTCGCTATTGCTTGAACAAGATTTGCAGCTCTAGACTGTTTCAGATAATATGAAAGTTTTTTGAGGGAAATTGGTTTTTTAAATAAATATTATTAGATTTTTAAAAAGATTTATGATTTTAAATAATTTTCTGTTATAATAGAGTTTCATATAACTATGAACTTAAAAAATGCTCACTAAAAATGTATTCAAAATCTATGATCTTTCCATAATATTTATTGTGTTTTATTAAATACTCTTTCTTTAATTATAGTAACTTTTCAAAACTTTTCTGGTTTCGGAAAATAAAATTCCCATTTCTTTATTTAAAAACTGAGAAAATTACATCTGGATGAAGCACGAAAGACCAAAAAACCGAAACCAATAATGAGCTTTCAAAAAATTTGATATTACAAGAAGATGGTTCAAGTAGAAATGCCGTTTAGAGTCAGACTCTAACTGTAGGCAAATTTATACTTCTTCGTTAGAATTAATATTTAAATTGTCACAAATAATGAAAATTCAATCCTCTATAAAGGGCCGAAAAATTTAAATAAAGCTCAAAATTATCAAAATGGCGGACATTTTTATGAAAATATAAGCTGTCATCATAATAGTTTTCACATTTAGAAAATGTAAAAAAACTCTCTTACTCTTTTATGGTATAAAAGAACTGAGACATTTTAAAATCGTTTTCTCTTATTTTTTATTTTTATCTTTTACGAGACCAATAAGAAAATTCAATTTTCGGAAAATTCACTTGGCCGCGAAAATGCTTTCGCTCACATAAATCTCATAAATATAAGACCAAAAGCAAAGAAATATAAATTTTGGTTTTTCACGAAAATCGAATATTATATTTTTTTTAAATCGACGCCATTTTGAAAATCTTCAACTTTTTTTTAATTTTCTAAAGAATCTCAGAAGATCAAATTTGTGGGTTGGTATCCGAAAAAAATAAAAAAATTTAATCTTTTGCTCGATTCTTAGATTTAAAAACTTTTAAAAATGTCCTATTATTTGAAAAATTATGGAGAATTTCGTGTATGTTCCATTTTTACTAGTGAAAAATAATAATAAAGAATGATAAATTCAGACAAAGTTATTTTTTATAAGTTAGAATTTTTTAAATATAAATATTTTATTTTTCTGCTTTTTACGCTTTTTTAAATATTTCTAGCTCAAATGTACCATTTCTAACATTTTTAACTATTTTCACGAGATAAACATATTTTCTAGGTATTATGATTCATTTAATCAAAGACAACAATAAAATAATTTGTTCAAATACTCTTACAAAATTTTATCTCGCCAAATTTTCGACAGTTTTTAATATTTTTGAGTACTAATTTGTTTTATAAGAATTCTCGTGAATGTTTGAACAAATTTAAATCGTTAAAATATCGTATTTTTGTTTAATATTTCATCTTTGCTATTTTTCAAAAGATTGACATATTTTTATATAATGCTTTGTTTTCTAAGAATATCTTTCAATGTTTAAACAAATTAAAATTGGTTAAAAAATTTATTTTATTTGACTGATGTGTTTTTTAACGGTAGAGGGGGAAAAATGCATTCGGTCAGTTTTGCAGAAAAGCTCTTGATAAATTTTTTCAACTATTTCAGTTTGTTAAACTATTTAGTTTCTAAAATTGTTTCAATCTCTCGCAAAATGGAAAAAATATGTTATCAAAATAAAATTGTTTAAAAAAAAATTTTAATTTTCTCAGAGATATAGTATTCCTAAAACATACATTATTTTATTCAAATAAATTATTTTGTTGTTATCATTCATTAAAGAACTCAGTACTCCTATGAAATACATTCACTTCCCGACTTTTCTGAAAAAAAACAAATATTTAAACAAATTAAAATTCTTCAAACAATTAAAAATTAGTTTTGAAATAAGTATGTATCCTTATAGTAACGATTAGTGCCTATTTATCCAAAAAATTCAAGAAGTGTTAGTAAACCGCAATATTACGTAAAATTCAAATTTCTCACTTATGGGATTTTGCTTGGGAACCCATAAGAGTGGTTTAAAGTCATTTACCGTAAAAATTTAAAGACAATTTTTTTGGGCATCTAACAAAATAAGGGTGTGAGAGCAGAGAAATTTAAAAAAAAATTCAGCCGAGTATAAATGAGAAGCACCCTGATACCCAAATTGTTGGCGTTTTCTGAAATTAGGAAAAACCTTGATGGGGGGCGCGTTGGAAGAGGAAGTGGTGGAACTCAAATTTGATAGAATTTTGTATTTTCATTATTCATTTGTTAAATATTTGTATTTTTCAACTAAAATTTAATGGAATTTTGTATTACCATCGGAAATACGTGTTTATACAAAGTTTTGAGTCGATTGGATGTGCGGAAGTACGTTAAAATTGAAATGCAATATTTGAGTTTAGCGTTCATACATATATACATACATAGATACATACATACATACATAGATAGAGAGTGGAATAAAAGCTTGTAAAAAGTATAATGCTTTTACCAGAGAGAAACTTTTACAACACTCTGATGTACAATTTGATGTCAGTTTTAAATTTTCTCTTGTCTGGCTCACCTCGGCTTCCCTATCGTGCAGACTCAGCAAATTTCATTGAAATTAATTCAAATGAAATTCAAATTTTGCACGGTAGACACATAAGTGGATTAGCATCTTGGTGGCTGGTATTATATTATGGAAACAATGAGGCGTAGCGTCAACGTGACTTTATCGTTAGTCGCTCGTCAAGTAATGGTTGTTCTTGACAATAATTTTATTATCAATAAATTTTTACAAAGTGTGCCCGGTTCGCGGGCACATTCTCATCGAGCGCGAACATTTGTGCACAGACCTTTTAAAATTAAAGGTCAAATCATCGACAACTGTAATTTGGTGATTGTGAATTCTCTTTTGTTAAAGCTCCTTCGGCTTTAACGAATAGATTCTCATCACGTACCTCGTGATTCGCACTCGATTTTGTCCAAAATGCGAAATTTTCTACATTATATGTTCAAAATTATTATGTCAATTGTATATTACATTTATTTCTGTACGTCGGCCTCTGTGATTGCTTATTTAGATATTGCAAAATAAAGTACAAATTGTATTTATCATGATTACTTTAATATTTTTTCCTGATTTTGCATTTAATTTTATTCTCAGCTGCCGTGAAAATTTTATATTATTTCAATAAATGTATATTATTACAATTCATAATATGCATTGATATTAAAAACATACGTATTTTCCTTCTCTTGTTTTTATAATTGAAAAAAAGTGCGGATCCTATAAAAAAGAATTTTGTTATTATGCATTTTATTGCAACTTGTGTCGTTTTTCCATAAATTTAATTTGTTCATGTTCAATGTTTTTTTTTTGCGATTTGAACCAAAAATATGCATCCTAGCGTAAAATGGTTCTAAGAAAATTTGTAAATATAATTTAGGCGAAAAATTTTGTTAGATTAAATGTTATTGTAGCGTGTATCGTTTTTCTAAAAAAAATTTTTTATTTCAAATGCATTTTTATAACAAATTTGTAGATCTTTTTTGGTTGAACAACTTTTGTCTATTTATCTTCTTTCGTACCTTGCGTCGTTTTTCCAAATTTTTTTTTATTGGTAATGTTATTTTTCACGATTGAAACAAAAATTACGCATCCTATCAAAAAATGATTATTACAAGATTTGTAGCTCTTTTCTGAGTCAACAACTTTTGTCTATTAATTTTTTTCGTGGTTTGTGACATTTGTCCAAAAATTTATTTTATTTCTTAAATCAGTTTTTTACAAATGAAACAAAAAGTACGCGTCCCATCAAAAAGAGATTCATAACAAATTTGTAGATTTTTTTTAAGTGTTTTTTTTGTCAGTTCATCTTTTTTCGTATCTTGTATCGTTTGATCGCAAAATGGAATATTTGATTATTCATTATTTTTTTGAGCGATAAAAATGTGAATTTTCGATTGTTTGAACAAATTAAAAAAAAGTCTCATAACATTATTGTAGGGTGTTCAAAAAAAACATTTTTCTTCTCCTGACTTTCTTTCATATCGTGCGTTGTTTGGCTTCAAATATTCATTTTCGTTTGTTTTTTGGAATTTTGTAAATGCTATACCTCCGGTAATTGTTCTTCTATCAAAAAAGTCATTAGAAATTTTTTTTTTCCTTTTTTACTACTATTAATATCCGTCCATAGAATTTTTAAATATGAAAAAAAGTGTTTTCAAAAATTTTCAAAATGTGCTCACTTTTTGAATTTTTATCCTAAATGGCTGGCTAACGAACTTGATCTTCATTTTAGGACACTTAACGATTATACCGAAGCCCGATCCAATACGTTAATTCTTTTGAAGGTTATCGTGCTAAAAAACTAAAAATCCACAGACTAACAGACAGACAAACGTTTTGTAAAAACCTGTTTTTTGGGTTCAGGGGATCTCAAAACGTGGATATTTGACAAAAACGGGGGGGGGGGGGGGGCCAAATTTTACACAAATCTAATACTGCGATAAAGAAGATATGCCATCAAGAACTGCGATATGCCATCTGGTGGCGAAAAATATTACTAGTCAAAGAGGGTCGATTATAAATACCACGTGCTAATTGTTTTGAAAATAGTGAAACGAAATCATTAAAATAGCTGTGATTAAGAAAGTGTCATCAAAGGAAACGCACTTTAGTTTTCCGGAATCTAAACAAAGTGATGTATTATTGAAATTGATATTAAAAAAAAGGTCAATTACAGCCCTAATAGCACGGAACATTCCGGGAACGTTCCGCGGGCACCTTCGGAACGTTCCAGCGGAACGTTCCAGGAACGTTCCCGGAACGTGTAAAATGTCCGCCCCTTGGGAACGTTCCACTGGAACGTTCCAGGAACGTTCCACTGGGACCTGAGGGGAACTTTCCATTATTGTTATTTTTAACAACAATTATCTCGTAAACCGTAAGAGATAGGTAAAAATGGATGTCATTTTTGAGTTTTGAGTACCGCATATACTACACTATAATATGATATCCGTATCATAAACTGACATCGATTTTGACCTATCACTTACGGTTTACGAGATATTTATTGATAATAATAACAATAACGTTAATTTATGTTTGGAACGTTCCAGTGGAACGTTCCTGGAACGTTCCCAAGCGGCGGACATTTTACACGTTCCGGGAACGTTCCTGGAACGTTCCGCTGGAACGTTCCGAAAGTTCCCGCGGAACGTTCCGGGAACGTCCCAGGAACGTTCCGTGCTATTAGGGAGAGAATTAGAATCTATGAAAAAGTCAATTAACTATTTTGACAACATTAATTTCCGATAATCGTGTTTCTTGTTATGAAAGTGCAACCTAGCCTAAAAGTTATGAATTTTTTGTTAAAAAAAAAATTATTTTCCACAAGAAGATAAAGTGATGATTCTTTAGGGCTAGTCTAACAGTTTATATAATTTTTGTATTTCACACTTCTATGCTTATATATGACATATTTAATCAAATTACATGCAAAATCGAAATAATACTGCAGCAACGTGTTTGCACTTTTTCTCCAATCCAGCTTTGTAACTGCACACTACACCTTTGAAGCTTATTTGTCCTCTTATTTTATGAGGTTTATCCCTCAAACTTGAAGTTTCAATACAAAATGCAATTATATTTTAATACAAGTTTCGTGTTTCGCCTTCTTTACTACAAAATATGACATCTCCAGCATGCAAAACTCTTTTTCCTTCAACAAAATTTCTGCAGAAAGGTTTAGATGCCGTGAACCGACGAATTTTAGCGATACTTAGTTTCATTTTTCCTTTGAAATTCACAAAAAACCGGTCTTTCACCTGTTAGACGTTCACAAACGACCCACTTATGGCGGCCATCTTGTTCATGTGACGTCACGATTTTGGATCCCAATAGGATAAGAATGTAAAAATTCAACCCCAATCTTTCTTAATTTGCAGAGAAAGTGTGAAAAGCGGACATCAGTGTTGCCCATGTCAAGCCCCGCCGCCACCGGTTTTAGTCACCACCACGCCGAGTGCGCGGATGATCAGGCAGAGTTCTCAGCCGGAAGCTTCTGTCTGTTGTTGCTCGGGGTGCTGCTGTCCCCTGCACGCAGGAAATGCTCCCAGCGCGGCCTCATTGCGGCAACTGCGCGAACCTGGCGACGGCATTGCCGGTATCGCAGCGGACTCCCTCAGGATCAATGGCGGCATCCGACAGTTCCGGCAGGTAAAAGCTCTTTTACCTTCTTAGCAGAGTCACGTCTTACCTACATTAGGGTAGTTCACAAAAAAATTGTTTTCACTTTTCAGCGGTCGTATCGCGACTAGTGTTCTAAAGAGTTTGAGTGCTTGGAGAAATTCTCACGAGCATGAGAATATGCTCGACTTTTATGTGCTTTGAGAATTTAATGAGCATTTATGAGCATTTTTAGTTAGGTTTCAAAAATCATATTTTCTACCGTTATTAATAATAATTACATTATTGGAATTTCGCGGGAAAACGTATCGCTTCATATTGGAAAGAACGCTAAATTTTAATGATAAAAGAAGTCAATGTAATAGAAAACATATTATTCGAATTGAACAGTGCCTTTTTCAGGGTTGCTACAATATCCCAATTTCCAAATTCTTCTAGACATAAAACCAATCATACATTTAATTTAATTGTGTTTTCAAGTCAAAAAGATACATTTTTAACAACAACAAGTAAACTTTTAACTAAAATAATGAATCTTAAACCAAAAATATGAATTTTTAAGCTAATGTTAGTTGAATTTTCAACCCAAAAGATTATTTTTCTACCAAAAAAAAACTCAGTTTCAACAAAGTACATGAATTTTCATCTGAAAAAAAATCAAATTTCAACCAAAGTTATAATAGTTAAAATGTTAGAAAAATAAATGTTCAACCAAAAAAAAAAAACGAATTTTCAAGAAAATAGTTTCTTTTTCATACAAAAAAAATTATTCTCAACAAAATAATTCATTTTAAACTCAAAAGATGCAGTCTGTACGAAAAAAAAGATACAGTTTCAAGAAAAGGTATAAATTTTCAACTAAAAAAAAAATAAATTTCGAAACCGAAAATAGAATACTTTAATTTGCAGTTAGAATAAGTAAATTTTAATAAATAAAAACGAGTTTTCAGAAAAATTGATTAATTTTCAATTATAAATATAAGTTTTCAATTTTAAAATTAAGATAGAACAGAAATCCATTTTATCATGAATAATTTTATGCAAAATGAGCATGAAAAAGATTCAAAATTAAAAAATAGACTTCTAGACCACAAAATGGAGCAGTTTCATCTTCAGTTAAAAAAATTAATTTTCAACCAAACAGAAACGTATTTTCAGCAAAAAAAAATTAATTTTTAATCACAATGATGAAGTTTCAACAAAAACAAAATTTTTTGACCACATAGTGGAATTGTCAAAACAGAAGATGAATTTTATATAAAAAAACAACTAATTTTCAACTAAATAGTTTTTTTTTCAACCACAGAAATGAATTTTTAACAAAAAATAGAATAGTTAAATTTCCTACGAAACGAATAATTTTGCAACAAGAAAGATTACATTTCTATCAAAAATATAACTGTTAAATTTTCAGTTAGTAAAATAAATTTTCAACCAAAAAAGAAACGAATTTTTAACAAAATAGTTAAATTTACAACAAAAGAAATGAAATTTTAACTAAAAAGATGATGTTTCAATTAATGAGAGTGCTTTTCTACAAAAAAAAACGGATTTTCAACAAATGGTTGAATTTTCAACAAAAACAGATAAATTTTCAATTCAAATAGAATAGTTTAATTTCCAGTTTAAAAAAGTAATTGCAGATAAAAAAAAACTAATTTTATACCAAAAAGATCAATTTTTGACCAATAAGATGAATTTTCTAACAGAGTAGATGAATGAAGTTTGGTTCAAAATTTATTGTCTTGACTTGAAGATTCAAATATTTGATTTAAAATTCCTGTATTTTATTGAAAATTTGAATTTTGTGGGAGAATATTTAATCTTCTTGGTGACTTATTCATCCTTTTGATTGGAAATTCATTTAAAAATTCCAATATTTCTTTGAAAATTCATTTGCTTCATTAAAAATTATTCTATTTTGGTAGAAAATTCATGTTACTGGTTGAAAATTTATCTTTTTGGTTGAAAATTAGTTTCTTCTTATTTAGAATTAATTTTTCTAACTAGAAATGTAACTGTTCCATTTTTTGTTAAAAATTGATCTTTTTTATAGAAATGCAATCTTCTTGATTAAAAATTATACTATATCGTCGAAAATTTACGTTAATTTTATTGAAAATTAATTTTTTTACTGAAAATTTAACTATTCTATTTTTAGTTGAAAATTCATCCGTTTTCGGTGAAAATTTAACTATTTGTTGAAAATCCGACTTTTTTGGTAAAAAGAGTACTCTCATTAGTTGAAATTTCATCTTTTTAGTTAAAAATTAATTTCATTGGTTTAAAACTTAACTGTTTTGTTGAAAATTCGTTGTTTTTTTGGTTGAAAATTTATATTACTGTCTGAAAATTATCCTACATTATTTTTGGTAGAAAATTTATCTTTTTAGATAAAAAAGTAATCTTTTTCGTTAAAAAATTATCTGTTTGATAGAAAATTTAACTATTCTGTTTCTTATTAAGAATTCATTCCTTTCATTGAAAAAAAAACTATTTAGTTGAAAATTTATTTTTTTGTTGATAGAAAATTCGTCTTTTGGATTGAAAAATCCACTATTTGGTCAAAATTTCATATTTGTGGTTGAAAATTCATCTTTTTGATTCAAAATTAATTTCTTTGGTTGAAAATTCGTTTCATTTTAGTTGAAAATTAATTTTTTTGACTGAAGATATAACTATTCCATTTTCGCTTGAAAATTTATATTTTTCGTTTAATTATTTTGTTTAGAATTAATTTTTTGAGTTGAAATGTAATTGTCTTAACTGAAAATTCAATTCTTATATTTCTGGTTAAAAAATCATTTTTTTTATGAAAGAAAAATATTTTGTTGAAAACTCGTTTTTTTTGGTTGAACATTGATTTTTTTTTAAGGAAAATTCATGTAAATTTTTGAAAATGAGTCTTTTTTGGTAGAAAATTAATCTTATGGGTTGAAAATTCAATTAACTATTTGGTTAAAAATTTATATTTTGGTTTGAAAATTCAACATTTTAATTAAAAATTAATTTCTTTGGTTGAAAATTTATCTTTTTGACTTGAAAACACAACTAAAAAGTGCTTTAAATATTGTAGCAACCCTGAATAAGGCACTGTTTGAATCGATTAATACCTTTTCTATTACTTTGACTTCTTTTATCTTTTAAATTTGGCACTCTTTCCAATTTGAAGCGATAAATTTTTCCGCGAATAATTCTAAGAGAGTTGTCAAGCCTGGTTTTGAAATTAGGCCTTCAGTTTTTTTTATAAATAAACAAATTACCATTTTTTCTATTTGACGTTCCTGGTACTCGTTAATTACATGAAAATTGTTGAAATCTTCTAAGTTTCATAGAAT
This sequence comes from Andricus curvator, assembly GCA_932195095.1. Classification (NCBI taxonomy): domain Eukaryota; kingdom Metazoa; phylum Arthropoda; class Insecta; order Hymenoptera; family Cynipidae; genus Andricus; species Andricus curvator. Next base: position 465,143 of record CAKNYM010053196.1, read on the forward strand.
AATATTAGTCGAAGTTGTTCCAGTATTATATAATAATCAAAAAAATTTTTTATAAAAAAATTATTTGTTGAGAGAATGTTTTCTACCATTATCCTTAATTTTACGTTTTTTTAAAGTTATATTGCAAGATACTTGGATAGAAACAATATAATGACATAGAAGTTTCTTCTTGAAATTATTATTGTTAATAATTATTATGAACAAATTTAATAAACAAATGCATTAATCAGGCATTTTTCGACAGAAAAATTCGTTTTTTTCGATGTCAATTTTTTAAATTAGAAATTTTATGATAATTTTAACAAAATTCATAATTTTTCAATCAATTTTAGGATTATTTTAAACAAATGCATTATTCGGGCATTTCTCGCTGAAAAAATAAGTTTTTTTTAAAGGCCAGTCCTTTCAGCTGGAAACTTCATGACATTTTCAGCAACATTCATAATTAGTTGCTAAATTTTATGATTTGAAAAAAAAAATAAACAAATGCATTAATCCGGCATCTGTCGACGAAAAAATTCTGAGAAACTTAAACTCAAGAACTGAGATTGAAAAAAAATACTTTTTCGTCGACAAATCATCATGAAGTTCCTAATTAAAAAGACTGACATAGAAAAAAACGAATTTTTCCGTCCACAGATACCTGAATAATGCATTTGTTTGTTTTTGTTTTGAAAAAATCATAAAGTTTATCAAAAAATTATGAATTTTGTTGAAATTGTCATGAAGTTCTTATCTAAAAAAGTTGACATCGAAAAAAACTAATTTTTCTGTCGACAAATGCCTGATTATTGCATTTTTTATTAAATTTATTTTTAAAAATCATAAAATTCATCAACTAATTATGAATTTTGATAAAATTATCATACAGTTCCTAACTAAAAAAATTTACATCGAAAAAAAACTAATTTTTCTGTCGAAAAATGTCTGATTAATGCATTTGTTTATTGAATTTGTTTATAATATAAACAATTATGATCTTAAGATGAATTTTGTTCATTTTAATGTTGTTTTCATTCAAATTTCTTGTAATATACCTTGAAAAAACATAAAATTATGGATAATCGTAGAAGAAATACTTTCAACAAATAATTTGTTTATAAAATTTTGTTTTGTTCATTAAATAATATTGAAACATTTTCATCTAATGTTACTCTATGAAACTTAGGCGATTTCAACAATTTTCCTGTTATTGGTGAGTACCAGGAACGTCAAGGAGAAAATGCTTATGCTGCAAAATTCACACTCGCACGCCATCACCTATTTTGCGCACTTGTATCACAAATAACTATTATCTCATTTTCTCACCTTTGTATTAGCTACAATTTTTATTCATAAAAAATATTTTTTTAAGTAATGTGAATATTTTTAAACTTAATGTAAACTATTTCTTACATAAAATTGATGCTCGCAACGTTTAAAACAATTTTTGAAAATCTAAAAAAATTAGGACATTTTTTTCTCACCTAGAGAAACAAACTGTCGCAATACGGCCGCTGAAAAATAAAAAAAAGTTTTTTTGTGATGTACCACAACCTACATCCTGCCATCCAAATTCCAATTTATGTACGAGAGTGTATGAGTTACTTTCCTTATATTGGTCAATACAAAATTATTTTTAAGATCAGGATATTGATCGATTTATTCTAGTTCAAGGTCAAATTGTACTAATTCAATAAAGAGTAGTGTAATTTCTACTAATAAGTAACTGTTTTGTAACAGTGACTACGCGGAAAAAGAAATAAAATTAAATTTAAAAAATATATATCGTTACTAATACGGACGATACAATATTATCTTGATTTAAGGAAATATTTATTTTCGCAAGAAAATGGACTGGATTGAATAAACTTGATTTTCTTCTTTTAAGTACATTTTCTTAAAAAAAAAAAAAAATTTTCTTGGATCATGAAAATATAATATCGTCCGTATACGTTTAAAATTGAAAATAATTTTTTTTTTAAATTGTCTATTCGGGTTTGAAAATCAACTTTTTTTAAAACATTTGAATTTCTAGCTTGAAAACTGAGTATTTTTGTTAAAAATTCGTCTCTTTTGGAAGAAAATCTTTTTCTTGTTAAAAATTCAAATGTTTTGTGGAAAATTTGTAATTTTTGGTTGAGCATTCATGTGTTAAAATTCAACTATTCGGTCAAAAAAAACATACATTTAGTTTAAAAATTCAACTTCTTTGCTGGAAATTCGTTTTTTCTTATGAAACATTATTTTATTAAAATGAAAATTCGACTCGTTTAGTTGAAAATTTAATCATTTTGTTGAAAATTAAAAATTAGCCTGTTTTGGTTAAGGCTTGAACTATTTTGTTCAAAAAACATCCTTTTGACTTGAAAATTCAGCTGTTTAAATAAAAATTATTCCATTTCGGTTGAAGATTTAATTGATTAGTAGAAGAAAATAATTTTTTCGGCTGACGATTGATCTCTTTGGTTGAAAATTCAACTACTTTTTTGAAAATTTGTTATTTTTTGTGTTGTAGAAAATTAATTTTTCACTGAAATTTCAAGTATTTGAATTGTTGAAAATTTGAATTTTTAGATTGAAATATCAATTATTATATTTCTTGCTGAGAATTTATCTTTTTTTGGTTGAACATTTAACTAACTGTTGGAAAGTTGAACTTCTTTCTTATAAAATTCTTTTTTTTTTTTTGGTTGAAGATGCATCTCTTCGTTTGAAAATTTAATTGTTCGTTTGAAAATTTGTTCTGTTTTTTTTGTTCAGTTGAAAATTTATTTTTCTTCCTAGAAATGTCATGTTTTTTTGGTAAAAAATTTAACTATTTGACTAAAAAATAGCCTTTTTTGGTCATTGAACTGTTTCCTTGAAAATGTATATTCTTGACATGCAAATTCAACTATTTATTTGAAAATTGAGCTGTTCGATTGAAGATTAATCCATTTTGGTTGAGGATTGAATTATTTATTGAAAAAATAATTTTTTTTGGCTGATGATTTATCTCTTTGGTAAAAAATTCAACTATTTTGTTAAAAATTAATTTTTTTTAATTAATTTTTTTAACTGAATATTAAAATTTTTTAATTGTTGAAAATTTTATTTTTTTGGTTGAAATATCAATTATTATATTTTTCTCTGAAAATTTATCTTTTTTGGTTGTAAATTTAACGATTTGTTGGAAATTCGATCTAATTTGTTACAAATTCATTTTTTTGGTTGCAGATTCATCTCTTTTTTTGAAAATTTAATTTTTTGTTTGAAAATCAGTTTTTTTTTTGTTGAACATTTTTTGATCTGAAAACACATATATCTTGTCTCTAGAAAATGCACTAGATTGAAGGAATCTGATTTTTTCCATTTAGGTACATTTTCTTCAGACAAAACAATTTTTTTTTGGATCATCAAAATATCACACTGCCCCTATTCGTACCAATATATTCTCGATTTAATGCTAATTTTTATTCGTTATCAATTTATATATATATATATATATATATATATATATACATGATTTTGGATTGATAATAGTTCAATTCCTACTCATTCCTTTGCTAACCATATGGTAAACGAATGGTAACATTTCCAGTAAAATTACATTTCAACTCATAATTAGTAGTTTTCTAATTCATAGTGAAATTCTCCTAATTAATTTTTCAACCAAATAGTAACTAATAAATTAGTAGAAATTGAGTATAAATTAGTAGAAAACTATTGATTATGAGTATGAATGCCATTTGTTTCAAAATTGGATAATTCGGTTACTATAAGAATTAGTAGAAATTGAACCACTACTAATTGCATTAGTCTGTGAATTATAAGAAAACTACTAATAAAAATTATTAAATAAAATAAAATTATGAGTAGAAATGTTATTTGGTGGGAAATGTTATAATTTGTTGACGAAACAAAGTATAGGAAAACCAAACTTCTACTAATAAAATAAGTAAAATGTGACTATGAATTAGAATCAAAATACTAATTATTAGTAGATACATCATTTTGTTATAGATTGCACTATTTAGTTACCGAATGAATTAGTAAAATACTTGACTATGAATTTATAGGCAGCTACTAATTATGAGTAGGAATGCCATTTGTTTCAAAATTTGATAATTCGGTTATTATAAGAATTAGTAGAAATTCAACCACTACTAATTGCATTAGTCTGTGATTTATAAGAAAACTACTAATTAAAATTATTAATTAATCTAAAATTATGAGTAGAAATGTTATTTGGTTGGAAATGTTATGATTTGTTTACGAAACAGAGTATAGGAAAACCAAACTTCTACTAATCAAATAAGAAAAATGCGACTATGAATTAGAATCAAAATACTAATTATTAGTAGAAACCCCATTTTCTCATAGATTGTACCATTTAGTTACCAAATTAATTCATAAAATACTTGACTATGAATTTATAGGAAGCTATACTAATTATCAGTAGGAATGCCACTTAGATAGAAATTTTATCATTTTGTTACCAAATGATAACTCAATGCAAATATTGTATCCTTATGGTTACTAATTAGTATCAATTTATTAACTGCTAACAGAATTAGCAGAATTTGACCATAAATTAGTAAAAAACCATTAATTATGAGTACAAAAATCTGACTGAAGCAGCTAGTAACGACTTTGGACCCTTCTTATGATCTAATACATCAACATAAAAAAAATGTTGACCAATAATTTGTAAATAACTCATACAACATAACAAATTTATTCAACTAGTCACTCAGTTTCTCCGACTCAAGTTACTTAAGTACAATTTTGTAAAATCATTGTAATTCAGCAAACCGAGTGACTTGTTGAAAAGTGACTTTATATTCTATAAAAAAATATTTTTCAATTCTAGATGTAAGCTGTTAGGTGTGTTAATGTGATTAATTAGGTGTGACTTCTAGGTGTGCTTTTAAAATTTACATTCTTAATTCAAACCGGAAGTCTTTACTTCCACATCCAAAGCAATAAGAGCTTCTGTAAAAGTAAACACTTAAAAATTATATTTTGTAGTTTTTTTTAATATTATTGTGATTAGGAACGTGCTCTTGATGATTGTTAAATGTTTTAGTATGTGTTTTAGAAATCATAAAAATTTGCTAACATATTCTTCGACGATCGAAAACCTAATAATTATGTTGTTCGCAAAAAACTGCTATACTTTCTTTCATTTCAAGGAATCCTCCAGGAGTCCTTCATTTGTAAGTTGAAGGCATTTTACTTTTTTCTGGAAAAAAAAATTTGAAATATATGTGAGAGGAAAGTCGTTGCAGCGCTGGCTTTCAAATTCTGAGCTTGCGAGCTTTATAATAGACACCTCACCTTCATAATGGTCTCTTGGCGAATTTCTCACCACCTAAAGTCCATATTTTCTCAAAGTCAAGGCTGAAATCTCTGAATTTCTCCACTGTTTGGGGAAAAATCTTTTGTGGAAAAAAATTGCTTCGAATTTTTATAAAACTTCAATATAACATTCTTGGGTTTTAATTAATCTTGAATACATGAGGTTTTAATTAATCTTCAATACAAACAAAAGAAATTTCATAAAATGAATTGACGTCCAAGGAGCCTTTTAAGCTTTTTTAAATTCAAACGATTATCCTACATAATTAAAAATCAATTATTGGATTAAAGAACGAAATATATACTTTTTTGAAAATAATTTTTAATTTTTTAGGAACCATTTAGTGCCATATTTTCAAAACTTGAAAATGAGAAATAGGTCTTATGGTTTGATTTGTGATAACGTACATAAGGGGCCGTGCATAAATTACGTAAAGTCTTTTGGATGAATTTAATTTATTGATAATTGCAATAATATTACTTATAATTTACCTAAAAATATTAGAAGTACTTAGTAATATTAGTATTATTATCAATTGTATTGATAAAAAATTAATTAATTAATAATGAATGAGTGAACAAATAAGCGGTCATCCACAAATTACGTAGCGTTTTTTGGAAATTTTTAACCCCCTCCCCCCATGAAAGATACCCTCAAAAAAATTGTACTAAGATTTTATATTCTTAGAGAATAAAATGTGTTAATAACAATAAATATTTATTTTAACAAACTTACAGCTTTATGATTTCTTTAAAATTTTTAATCTTGCGTAGTCCGAAACTTTACTTGTAAAGCAAAATTTCCTATTTTGTAACTTAATATTTTCGAATTATTGAAAATGAACTTTAATATTTATTTAAACTAATATTATTAGTCTATAAATTATAAAAATTCCCATTTATTTTATTTATTATTAACTTACTTATTTTTTATTTATTTATTCATTTTATTTTTTCAGAGTCATCCTTTTTGGTTTGAAAATTCGTCTTTTTTTTTGTAGAAATTTCATCCTTTTTGAGTAATACTGCAACTTTCTGGTTGAAAATTAATCTGTTTCGGCTGAAAATCAGCTTTTTTGGTGAAAATTGACATTTTCTGATTTAAACTTCAGCTGCTTTGTAAAAAAATAATATTTCTGGCTCGAAAATTCAACTATTGAACTACTTTGTTAAAAATTTATTTATTTTAGTTGAAGATTCATCGATTTAGTTAATAATTGATTTCTTAAAATCAATATTTAACGATTTTGTTAATAATTCGTTTTTTTATTGGTTAAATTTTTTTTCAATTGAAAAATTAAATATTTCACATTTGTTGGAAAATGTATATTTTTTCGTTGAAATTCCAATTATTTGGTTGAAAATTATATTTTTTGTTAAAAATTTGACTTTTTTGGTATAAAATTAATCTTCTTGTTTAAAAAATAAAATTTGGTTAAAAATTTAACTTTTCTGATTAGGAATTCAACTATTTAGTTAAAAATGATCTGTTTTAGTTGAGAATTCAAGTATTTTTTTGAAAATTCGTATTTTTTGGTTAAACTCAACTGTTTTGGATTTCAAATTATAATATTTGTTGTTGAAATATCAACTATGACATTTATTGTTAAAAATTTATTTTTTTATTTAAAGGTTCATCATTTTTGTCGAAATTTCATTTTGTTGATTGAAAATGTAACTGTTTTATTAAAAATTGGTCTTTTTGGGTAAATTTTTTTTACTATTTTGTAGAAAATTTGTTTCTGTTCAGAAAATTTTCATCTTTCTGGGTTAAAAAACCAACTGTTTGAAAATTATTCTTTTTTTTAACAATTTTTTTTTGAAGAAAATTAATCTCTCTTGGTTAAAATTTTACTCCTTTTGTTGAAAATTTGTGTATTTCGTTGAAAACTCTTTTCTTTTTGGGTATAAAATCAATATTTTTTTGTGAAAAATGCAATTGGTTGGTTGAAAATTCATCAGTTTTAGTTGAGCATTCAAGTATTTTGTTGAAAATTCGTATTATTTGGTTGAATTTAACTGTTTCTGATTCAAAATAAAAATATTTTTTAATTGAAATATCAACTATAACCTTTTTTGTGGAGGATTAATCTTTTTTGCCTGAAAATTTAACTCATTGGTTGAAAAATGAACTAATTTCTTAAAAATTAATTTTTGGGTTCAAAATTCAAATTCAAAAAGTTCAAAATTCACCTTTTCCGTTGAAAACTGAACTACTTTCTTAAAAGTTCATCTTTTGGATTAAAATTTAATTTTTCCAACTGAAAATGTAACTATTTGGTTGAAAATTCAATTATTGGGTTAAGAATAAACTTTTTTGTTAAAAATGCAAATATTTTGTGGGAAGTTCGTCTCTGTTATTTAAAAATTTAACAATAATTCATTTTTTTGAATGAAAAGTTAACTATATCATTTTGGATTATAAATGTATATTTGTCAGTTTAGAAATTTAACTATTTAGTAGAAAGTTGATGTATTCGTTAAAAATATGTATATTTTGGCAAAAAATTAATTTTATCGGTTGTCAATCCAACTTTTTGTTTTAAAGTGTATATATTTTGTTGATAATTCATTGTTTTTAGTAGAAACCTAATTTTTTTTGGCTTAAAAATTCAACATTTTTTATGTCATTTTTTTCTGCTTTGATTAAAGAATCTTTATTAGGTGAAAATCCAACTCTTGTCGAAAATTATTGTTTTTTATTCGAAAATTTATATCTTTTGGTAGAAATTTCATATTTTCAATTAAAAATGCTTGATTTACCTATTTTCTTGAAACCTCATCCTTTTTGTTCAGTTAAACTATTTTCGATTAAAAATTATAATCTTCCTCGGATAAAAAATATCAAATATTAAATGTCTGGTTGAGGATTCATATTTATTGGTTGAAAATTCAACTACTTGGTTAAAAGTTCAACTACATTGTTATTTATTAAAAAAAAAAAAAGATTTCACCGAACTTCTCCTCCCAAATCACCCTACGTTGTATTTGGATGACCCCAAACTAAATTCACGAAACAAATTTAATCGACAAAAATTACGACCCTAGTAAGCATAATTTATGCACGACCCCTAATAATACTCTAGACTATCTATTAAATCCCTACTTTCTGAAAAACAATTTTCTTTTATTTTCTCCGACTTATTTTATTTTTTCAAGCAAACAATTGGCCAATTATGTGGCTATCTAGAAATTGCATCAGCGTTTGGTTGCAATGTATGATCAATAGGTAGTTAAGGCCTTGCGTTTCGCTTTGAACTTAAACACACAGGATTTCTCTGCTTACTTGAGTTTGATTGAAATCAGAGCTCAGAGGTCTTCATATGCAATCGTAACCAATTTTGATTAATTTAAACTAATTGCCAATATCTAACAAGCAGCGCTGTAACCAGGGGTGAGGTTATTTTCGCAGAGGTGCAATAATTGTCAGAGTATTTACGAATAGGGTATCTATGTTGACATGTTTACAACTCAGATACAACCCTTGGTTTGGTCAACCTAGTGGCTGTAACTCGCTTTCTAAACTTCAAATACAATCCCTTACTTTGTAGTTTCGAGAGATTCTCTCAGCTTACTCGACCCGATATATGGCCATCCTATAAAATAGAGACTTGCACAAAAAAAGGGGAAAAATATACTCTGTTAAAGGGAGGAAAGTAGATTGGGAGAGAAAAGTTTCGCAAAGCTCGTGAAAGACTTTCGAAAAGAAAGCAATGTAATTTTTCAATTAATAAAAAGATTTATTAACAAAAATAATCTTCCTAATAAGTTGTAGGGTGGTCCAAAAAATATTGTATAATTCAATTCAACAGAAAAATGTTGCTTATATCTGGAAAGTTTCTGAGAATCTTTTGGCAAGAAATTACTTCAAAATCATTTTTTTTTAATACGCAAAGCTTTTAGTACATTTTCCCTTTAGGTTTTAATATACTATTTAAAAAATAATAATAATCAATGTATAAAAATTGTATTTTTTTAATTAATTCTGTTTTGGACCACCCTTAACTAAAACAATTTCAGAATATGTCAATGCAACCCAGGCGGAAATATTATATATAGTTTATATATAATGTGAAGTATTATATATAATATTCATATGTTTCATACATTTTTCATATAAAACAAATGAATATTATATATAAGACTTCACACTATATATAAACTATATATAATATTTCCACCTGGGAAGCATGTTTGTCGTACATAAACTTAGACTATGTTCCATTTTTTTTCTTTTTTATACGTTTTGTGTAACATTCGGGTGGCCCTTATTTACGTTGAAATTTTTTTCATCTCATAGTTTTGTTCGAATGCCCAAGAAAATTATCCCACTTTTTAACTAATCTTTAATTGTTTAAACAATTTTTGATTTCCTGTAGATGTCGCAAAATAGGTATATATTAAAGATGCTATAAGTTTTATAATAAATGAAAATAATGTTATTATTTCTTTCAATAATATAAACTCTATAAACAATATTTATATGTTTAATTGTAAGGTGATTGTATAAAAACAGGAAAAACCTATTTCTTTTGCAAATTTTGAATAAATTTGAATATTCTTATGTATCTTTTTGTTTATTAGTGTTCCTCTTAGCTTTAAAAACAAATCTTCATTTTTTGAATAATTTAAAAATTTTCGAATATTTTTATTTTCTAAAAAGTGTGTCAATCGTAGCAGACTATCCACGTCGATTTTCAGACGCCAAGGAGAAAACATTTTCGATAAAGTAATATGTATTCGGCACTTATTCATGATAAAAATTTTACCTACTCTTTGAAAAAAAATTTAACAAATTTATTCAACTTTTAATCAAGTAGTTGAATTTTTAACCAAAAAAAAATTTCAATATTATATCAAAAACAGGTGAATTCAATCACGAAATATAAATTTTCCACAAAATATATGAATATTTGTCTGAGATAATTAATTTTCAACAAAAAACGCTAAATTTTCAACTAAATACATTAATCTTCAACAAAATAATTAAATTTCCAAGTAAAACAGATTTTTAAAGATTTTAAAGATTTTTTCTTCAATTTTCAACCAAAATTGGAACTTTCACATTTTTAGTTAAAAAACTAATTTTCAACCAAAACAAATTTCAACAAATTAGTTACGATTTCAAATAAAAAGATGAATTTTTAGCAACAACAAAAAAACAATGTTAACAAAGAACATCCACTTTCAACCGAGTTATTCCATTTTTAAACAAAACAATTGTAAAATTTGAATAAAAAAACATTTGAATTCAATTAAAAAGAAGATATCACTTTTCAACCAATATGGGAATAGTTACATTTTCAGTTAAAAAAATTATATTTGAAGGAAAAAATGCCTCAAAATGATTACCTCTTTAAATAAAAAGATGGATTTTTCTAAATAAAAAAAAAAAAATTACAAAATATTTTCACTTTTAACCAAGTGATTTAATTTTCAAACAAAAAAGTTGTTAATCTTAACAAAAAAATATTTTTATTGAATCAAAGAGAAGAATATTCAGTAAATATATAGATTCTTAACCAAATTATTGAATTTTTAATTAAAAAATATCAATTTTCAACAAAAATTGGAATAATTACAATTTATTTGAAAAAAAATTAATTTTTAAATAAACAAAAAAGTTCAACAAAATAGTTACATTCTCAACTAAAAAGATTAAGTTTTAACCGAAAAAGCTCATTTTTAACATAGAAATTTCACTTTCAACCAAGTAATTCAACTTTCAAACAAATAATTTGTTCATTTTAAATTCAAAAATTTGAATTCAATCAGGAAAGAAGATTTTTTAAACAAAATAGATGAACTTTCTACTGAAGAGGTTAAAATTTTTCATCATAAAAGACGAATTTTCTACCAAATAAATCAATTTCATACCAACTAGTGGAACTTTCACCTAAAAAGGATCAATTTTCAATCGAAAACTTTGCATTTCTATCCAAAAAAGATGGAATTTTGTAAACAACAATTTTTCCTCTTAACACTGATAATCGTCATCGTGACACGAAAAAATACCATGATTCATGCATTTTCAAATGAAACCTGTTTAAACAAATCAAAATTGTTTAAACAATGACAACTTGGTAAAAATCTTAAGGGGAACAATCATAAACAAAAAAATGCATGAAAATATACAAATTTATTGGAAAATTTGCTAATGAAATAGGTTTTTTCTGTTCTTCTCCAATGTGCTTTGCATATAAACATGCATGTATTGTTTAAACAATTCATAAATCATTAAAACAAATAATAACATTGCTAACATTTATTATAAGACTCGTATCATCTATAATATACACCTATTTTGTGATTTCTACAGGAAATTAATTGTTTAAAGAAATTAAAATTGTTTAAACAATTGAAAATTAGTCAAAAGTGAGTAAAAATCGAAAGCTTATCGATTTATGAATAATTTTTCAAAAAGTATTTGTTTAATGTGATCATTAAGGTAGCTCTCGTGCCAAAAATCATATCTCTGGAAAAAGGTTTTCTGTGATTTTAAGAATTAAAATGATATTATCAGTCATGTCTCATAAAACAGACAACATTATTTTTATAAAAAAATTTTGAAATTCACGAAAAATAATTAGTTTAGAAATGGTTTTTGCAATAGAATTTTTCTTAGATTTTTTTCTTTCTTTTTCCTTATCTTTTATTTTTCGTTACGAACTTTTAAATGATAGTTGAATTTCAATTAACCATTGCTTATTCTTTAGCGGAGCATATTGTCTATAAAATTACTGTTCCTAATTTTAAAATAAGTAAATAATCTTCAAATATAATTATTTGTTTTGAAAGCGTTTTCTTTTTCAAAAATTGTTTTAACGATTTCCGTCCTAGTTCAACTGCAAAAAAATCGTTTGAATGAATGTTTCTCAATAGTTAAAAATTGTTTGAAAATCAAAATAATGTTTTTTTATTTGAAATTACATCATCAGTAATATTATTTTGATTCTCAAAATCACAGAGAAACTATTTTTTTCAGAGATCTGATTTTTGGCACAACTACCTTAAGCTTAATATTACGTGAAATTCCCAATTAGCGTTTATGGTTGATTTATATTAACGAATTTCGCTCATATTTGCAGGTGATATTTGTTTGGGGCATTTGAAAAAAACTATGTGATGAGAATAAAAAAAACACGAGCAGTCGACCATTACGGAGTTTTGAGTAATTTTTTCTTTTCTAGCCTGTACTGCCGTCATGACGAAGAAACTGTACAACTGAATTCTTATCGAAAAGTAGTTCTTTATGTCGTAAGATTCCTTTTGAAAGGACGAATTCAACTGTGTCAATCATTTTTGAAAATTAAAATCAAATCTCAAGATAATTAGGTCTTGTGTAGCATATCTACAGCGATTTTCGAGAATTCCTGATGAAGAAACAATACTTGTGCACGGAAGTGTAGCATATCTAGACGAATTTCAGGATTTGGGACAGTCTGATTCCTAAGATCCTGATAAAAAAAAAGACATCTGCACAAATGTCTTTTTTTTGATTAGGATCACGGTCATTCTGCAGACCGAGTTTCTGATATCGAATAGCACATGTACATGGTAAGCTTTTTCCCCCGGGATTCGAGGGTAACCTTGAACCACTGATCCTAGCAAAGAAGCGCAACTACCTTCTTTATTTAAAAGAGCAAAAATAATTATAGATCATTAATAACATAATAATTATTAATAACCATAGATAATTATACAAATATTAATAATACTTTCTTAATATTTTAGAGACCATCGGACAGTACGGCAAAATGAGGAAAATATGTTTGAAATACGATACCGCCTACAACCTTCAATCGACTTCAAATTATTTTTTGTCTCATCAAAGCGAACTAAATATCGAACATATCCGTTGAGGCCAATTTCAGAAAAAAACTTCTACTTCATTTAAACGTAAAGTTGAGGAAATGTAAAAGTAACCATTGTATTGTTATAAACAATGGTAAGTGATTTTCGGAGGATTTTGGATAGCTATTAATTGATTTTTGTTTTCAATCAAATGTAAAGTAATATAAAAATGTTATAAAATGAAAATAAATCTAATTTTGATTGTTATTCATGAATTTTATGAAGAAATCCGCAGTTTAAGCAAAATGGCTTCTTCAACCGAGCATTTATTAATTATATAACTTATTTGTTATTGCTTGATATTGGCTGAATATTGACAATATTGTGGTTATATTGTGATCATGATTTGATATTTGTTTATGAAATCTATTTACATTTACCTGAAACGAAAATGACTTCATAAATATAAAAAATCATTCAAAAATCACCGTACATTGTTCGTTTAATTTAAAAATAGTCATTGTTCAATTTAAATCAATTTCTTTTAGCTGATGTTAATTGATGGTGACCATGTAACAATTAATTTAGAGGATGTCGAATTTTTGTTTGCATGCTGGTCCATGACAATTTCTCTATTTTTAAACCGTTGAAAGAACCCATCTGTATAGTTGGTTTGTTCCATCATTGTATCTTCTTCCAACGGTGTTGTATGATGAGCTGATGTTAATTGATGTTGAACACTTACGAAGTAATTCTTTTAAATTAATTTTTAAGTGGGTAACGTCAATAAACATCAGCTAATCATACCAAACGTTTAGAAGAAGATAGAACAATGGAGCAAACCAACTATACAGATGGGTTCTTTAAAGGATTGAAAATGGAGAAATTATCTTGGACCAGTATACCAACGAAATTCAACATCTACTTAATTAATTCTTACCTGGTGCACATCAATGAACATCCGATAATCATACAAAACGGTTGGACGAAGATACGACAATAGAACAAAGCAACTATGTACAGGGTGTCCCACCAACTATGCACTTCCCGGTAATGTGTGACAGAGCACAAAAAAAGAAACAGAAAAGTCCTCTGGAAAAATTTGGTCTGGGCTTAAAAAAATTTAAATCCTTGAACTTCGCGCTTTGAAGAAGCAATCGAGAAGCAAAGACGTGAAATTTTTGCCGGAGCTGAAGTGAACCGCCAACACGCACACTATCTTAACATTTATGGGACAAACAAGTGGTTGCTATATCTCCCTCCTGATTGGTTCATTATAACCAACTTTGAAGCTTTACTGTGCCCAAACTAAGGCCAAGATCAAGGACTTTTCTGTTTCTTTTGTTGTGGTCTATCACACATTACCGGGAAGTGCATAGGCGGTGGGAAATACTGTAGATAAGTTCTTTTAAAGGATTGGAAATATAGAAATTGTCATGGTATACCAATAAAATTCAAAATCTTCTAAATTATTTTTATATACCAATATATATATATATATATATATATATATATATATATATATATATATACCATTAAGCTATTTCCCTTTCGGCGAGCCTCAAGGGGTAAGCGTGACTATTTCTAGGTGGATAGTTACTTGTAGTAAATAACTACAAGTGTGGGCTCACCAAACCCACGACCGCCAACAGCAACGCAGTAGTATCAGACGGTCACCCATCCAAGTACTAACCGCGCCCAACACTGCTTAACTTCAGTGATCTAACGGGAACTGGTGTTTCCAGCGTGGTATGGCCGTTGCCAATAATACCTAATATTTTGTATACCAAACAAAATCAAACATCTTAATCAATTCTTACCTGGTCAACATGATATAACATCAGCTAATCATACATAACGTTTGGAAGAAGATACAGCAATGAAACAAACCAACTATACAGATGGGTTCTTTCAAAGGATTGGAAATAGAGAAATTGTCACGGGCCAGTATACTAACAAAATTCAACATCTTAATTAAGTCTTTCTTTGTCAACATCAATTAACATCAAATAATCATACAACACGGTTGGACGAAGATACAACAAT
>CAKNYM010053196.1:487276-550686 GCA_932195095.1 Andricus curvator
AATGTCATGCAGTTATAAAAACATAAGACGATCAGTCACATTTCATTCGTTTCTAAATTTCATACAGTTGGAAAACATAAGATGATTATTCACATTTCATTCGTTTCTAAATTTCATGCAGTTGCAAAACATAGGGTGATAAATCACATTGTTAATTGTTTCTGAATTACATACAGTTCTAAAACATAAGACGATCAATCACAATGCTATTTGTTTCTAAATCGATCGCATTATGTTCTAGAACTGCATGTAGTTCAGAAACAAATGACAATGTGATTGATCGCCTTAAGTCTCAGAACTGTATGAAGTTCGTAAGACAGTAACAATATTATTGATCGCCTTATGTTTTAGAACTACATGAATTTAAGAAACAAATAACAATGTGATTGATCGTCTTATGTTTTAGAACGGCATTCAATTCAGAAACAAATAGCAATGTGATTGGTCGACTTATGATTCAGAACTGCATGAAATTCATAATCAAGTTACAATTTGATTGATCGTTTTATGTTTTAGAACTGCATGAAATTCAGAAACAAATGAGAATGTGATTGATTGCCTTATGTTTTAGATCTGTATGAAATTCATGAACAAGATTGTGATTGATTCTCTTATTTTCTAGACCTGCATTAAAGTCAGATACAAATGTTATTGTCATTATTTGCCTTAAGTTTTAGAACTGCATGAAATTCAGAAAAAATCACAATCTGATTGATCGTCTTATATTTCAGCACTACATGAACTTTAGAAACAAATGACGTAGTGACTGATCGTCTCATGTTTCATAAATGCATGCATTTAGTAACAAATTACAATGTGATTGATCGCCTTATGCTTTAGAAATGTATGAAGTTCATGAACAAGTAACGATGTGATTGATCGTCTGATGTTTCACAACTGTATGAAATTCAGAAACAAGTAACAATGTGATTTATCGTCTCATGTTTCACAACTGTATAAAATTCAGAAATAAATGAAATATGAGTGATCTTATTATGTTCCACAATTGAAATCACGATGCCAAGGACAGTATTAAGTACAAGTTTTCGTGAATTCTAAAGGATGCACATTTTTCAAAATATCTCAGTAACGGATAATCCGAATTGAATTTTTTTCTGGATAATTATTCTTGATGAAAAACAAACAAATCAAGCTATAGTTTAGTCAAATTAGAACTTAAGCAATTCTTCATTGAAAATTTCAATTGCAAATATCTATTGAACTAGACCTGATAGCAACAAACGACATTTGTGTTGATCAACGTTATCAAAGTCAATTTTACAGTTTTATAACTTGAAATCTTCCACAAATTTGTAACCGAATTAATGTCGTGACCTGTCTCCTAACTAGATGCGATGAAGTCTAAAGTGGTTTGCTGGTATAACACGTTTCATGTGTCGGAAGTTAGCCTTTTGCAGCAAAAGTGATTGAGGATACCGAGGCTACCTCAACTTCAATTTCTAGAAAACAATAACTTCAAAACAAAAGATTTTCCTGAAATTAAAAACAATATTATAAAAAATCAGGACGAAACTGTTCCGAATAATTTTTTAAAGTAAAAATCATAAAAGCAAAGATGAAGCGAATCTAATTTACAAATTCATGGAACTTTCTGACCCCAATCCCTCTACATCTAATTCGCTCCTTCCTTTCGGCTCTCTAGAGAATAATTCACAAAAGAAATTTATATTTCTGAAATTACCAAGTTTCCGGTTTCCTCGATATTTCCAGGTTATAAAGTAGTTCGGGTAATGGACTTTAGAAAGAATCGAAAGTAGTTTGATGGACTCCTCATTTGAAGATTTAAACTTCTTTAGAAACTTTTAATGGTGCTTCTTATTCCCTCTCCCAAATCGGAAGAAGAAAGAAAGAATAAGCCACAAAGTTAGGCCACTTCCATTTTCAAGTTCGCTGTTCTTCAGAAGTTAGTATTTGTTTATTTTCGAGTGGCGTTATTGTTTAAAAAAAAATAATATATAAATTTCCCTAATCTTTTGAAAGAATAAAATTTAAAAATTCTTTCTTATTACGCTGCTCTCTCCCACAATACAAAAAGCTTGAATCCTATTTACTAGATTCTAGATTGCCTGTCTGGTGTTTCGGTTGTGCACCTACACTAGAGTGATTAATTTTATTCGTCAAAAAAAAATTATTTTCGGATCTGAAGACGCACATTAGATAGTTGTAAAATTTTTTCAAAGAATTTTTTAATAAAAAATTTTGTAAATCGGATATGATTTAGAGGTCACTTGTTCGAGTTTTGGTAACTGATTTTTTGTTTTTATTTTCTCAATGCTTCTAAAATGCATTTTTTGTGAAATTTTGAAATTAATAAACTTTTTTCGTGAATTTATTAAGAGGTCATCCAAAAATAACGTAAGACGATTGGGGATTTCTTATGAATTAACAAAATAGTTCAAATTTCAACCACGTAGTTGAATTTTCAACTAAAAAAGAATAATTCTCAGAAAACAACTTGATAGTTGATGTTTTAAACAAGAACAGGTTTTCGTTTTGAATGAAAAATAGTTTAAGTAAACCAAAAAAACACGAATTTTCAACAAAATAGTTGAATTCTCAACCAAAAACATTAAATTTTTACCAAAAGAGGCGAATTTTTTAATGAAATAATTTTTGATTAATAAAGAAACAAAATTTGATCCAAAATGTTGAAATTTTTATCCAAAGAGACAAGATTTCTACAAAAAAGTGAATTTTCAACCAAATAGTTTAATTTTCAACAAATCTGATGAATTTTAAAACAAATAAAATTAACTTTCTACGAAAAATAGGGAATTTTCAACCAAATAGATAAATTTTTATTGAAATAATCGAACTTTCTACCCAGAAGATTAATTTTCTACTAAAAAAGACAAATTTCCAACAAATTGCATCAATTTACAACCAAATAGTTATATTTTTAAACGAAAAAGGATCAATTTTCAACCGGAAATGGAATAGTTTAATTTAAAAACAAAATATTTTTTAGATGAAAAAACGAATTTTCTACCGAATTGTGAATCTTCAAGCCAAAAATATGAAGTTTCAGCTAAAAAGTTAATTTTTAACAAAAACGGTTGAATTCCCAACCAAAGAGAAAAATGTAATTGAATGATAATAACTATAATGATATTAATAAATAAGCTAAATGAGCTGAAAAATGAGCTACCTCATTTTTAAAAAATCTAATGATTGTCGTTTGAATTTATTCTTTGAACAAAAAAATTTCAATAAAGTAGTTTAATTTTTACCCAAAGGGATGAATTTATAGCTACAATTATGCATCTTCAAAAAAAATATATATTTTTTTAAAGTAGTTCAACTTTTAGCCATAGCGTTGAACTTTCAAACTTATAAGATGAATTTTGAACAAAAAATACCGATAAGTATTTAAATCTGTGATAAAAAAGAGTTGAATTACCCCAAAACGGCAAAATTTTAACAAAATACTTAAATCTTCAGCTAAAACAGAATAAATTTTAATAAAAAAAATGCATTTTCTAACGCAAAAAAAAAAAGGAATTTTCAACAAAATAAAAAAATTTTCAACAAAATAAAAAAATTTTCAACCAATGGCATAAGTTTATAAAAAAATAGTTGAATTATCAACAAAAATATATAAATATTTAATCAAAAATGGAATAGTTGAATTTTCAGTTAGAAAAATTAATTTTCAACCAAAGAAATGAATTTTCAACTAAAATGATAAATTCATAACTCCAAAAAATGAATTTTTAACAAATTAGGTCAACTTTGGATTCAATATTTAAATTTTTAACCGGAAAATAAAAATTTTCAACCAAAAAGTTAATTTTTGACCTAGATAGATTAATTTCTTAACCAGTCAGTTTCATTTTTAAACAAAAAAAAAAGATGAAAGTACAAAAAGAGACGAATTCTCAAACCAAACAGACAAATGTTCAATAAAATAGTATAGTTTGCAACCGAAAAAATTCTTTTATTATGAAAGAGAAAAATTTTAATCTAGTTGTTAAATTTTTAAGCCAAAAAGACTTTTTTTTCAATAACACTCTTGAATTTTTAATCAAAAAGGTTGATTTTTTATCAAAATTGTCGAGTATTTACCATAATAATTTAATTTCAAACCAAATAATAAAATTTTGGACCAAAAAAGATGGATTCTTAGCAGATAAATTTTGAACAAAAAATACCGAGAAGTATTTAAATTTGTGATAAAAAACAGTTGAATTAACCCAAAAAGACAAAATTCTAAATAAATACTTAAATCTTCAGCTAAAACAGAATAATTTTTAGCAACAAAAAAATCATTTTCTAACGCAAAAAAAAGGAATTTTCAACTAAATAAAAAAAAAATGTCAACCAAGGGCATAAGTTTATAAAAAAATAGTTAAATTTTCAACAAAAATAGATAAATATTTAACCAAAAATGAAATAGTCTCGAGTATGATAGTTTAAATAAATATTTGAATTTATTTGTAATACTTTTAAAATATTACATTAGAAAAATGGAAATTACAAAATTTTACGATTGTACAACTAAATACTTATTGTTAACACATTTTATTTTTTTAAACTAATTTGATCAAGGGGATTAATATTTCACACAAAAAAATTACGCAATGTGTGGATGATTTCTTATTTGTTTATTCATTTGTTATTAATTTGTAAATTTATAATTATTGCATTCAATAATAATACTAATATTATTACGTACTACTGCTCATATTATTAGGTGAATTATAAATAATACTGTCACAATTATCAATAAAGTAAAATAATTTTTTTTGTCTTGACACATTCTTCTATAAGAATTTGCCATACGTGTGTTAATTACAAAATCCAACAATCAAATTTTAAAAAGTGACTTATTACTGAAAAATTTGAAAAAGTAGGAAAAAATTTTTATTTTCCTCAAAAATGGGGTTTAAGATTTGCATTAAATCGTTTAAAATGATGTTAATATAGAAGGAAATAATTTTATATGTATAAAAATTTGCTACGCTCATTTTCAGCACATTATGAACATAAAAATAATAATCAATGCAAATGTAAAAACTGCAATCATATCCGATTTTGAATTTTTTTTTTAAATTTGTTCAAAAAAAAGGTACAACTTAGGCCAGTGTGCGTACTTAAATTCGAAAATGATATTTTTTAAAAGATTTTTTGGCGTAGGATTGGCACGCGCTGACGCACCTGCATTCACTAAAAAAAATATCGTGAACACTGTGTGGCCACAAAGAGTGTCATATAGTTTTTTTTTCTGTTTTTTTTTTAATTGGGAAGTCCAAACTAATTTCGGAAACTAAGATTTTAATTTTTTATAACGTATTTATATATTTTTCTGTTTATATAAAGATCAAACAGGTCTCAAAGGAAAAATTCTATTTATACTTTTAAAAATGGAAATATTCATACATAAAAAATTGTTCATATGCAAAATTTTTGTTTTCAAATAAGCTTCCATTCGTATTGCTGTTTTCAGTTTGTTTATCTTTTATTAAATATTACGAATTTTTCGCAACATCAATTTTGTAAGTAAAAATGTCCATATTAAGAATTTTATTTGATGATAAAATATATTTCTAAATGTTTTTGAATATTATTGATAAACGAAAAAATGTGAATTGTATGGTTTTTTTAATGCTGGGTAATAATTTTGTTCTCAACACTTTGCTACCAAAAGTTTTGAAGTCTGGAAAAGATTCAAAAATAATTTTAAATTTGTGGATTTTAGAAATTTGTTAACAAAATTCAGATTTTTGCAGATTTTGAAGCTTTTTTAAGAATTTTGAAAGGTTTCAAGAAAATAAAAAAATTTCTCAAGATTCATTAGAAAATTTCGAATAATTTTTCATTTTGAAAAATAAATTTCAAGTGAAAATTGAAAAAGATTCCAAAAACTTTAAAATGATTTCTTGAAACATTTTAGAAAAATGCAGAAGATTTTAAAGCAAAATTTTCCAATTCTGCAGGATTACAAAATTTTAGAGAAAAATCCAGTGAGTTTAAGGAGATATTTCGAAGTTTTAAAACTATTTAATACTATTTTTTACTTTGAAATAATTATTTGAAACGAATATTCAAAAACATTTTAAACACTTCAAAAGATTTCAAAATTTGTCCAAAAATAATCTGGAATATTTTCAGTTTTGCAGAATTTAAAACAAAATTTAGGAAAAAATTCGAAAAATTTGGAGAGATATTCAGAAAGTTTAGAAGCTTATGCAGAATTTTTAAAATTTGTCGGGAGAAATTTGGATAATTTTAAAAGATATTCAGCACAATTAGAAGTTTTGAAAAGATTCCAAAATAATTAAAAATTGGGAAATATTGTAACAAATTTAAAAAGAATATGTATATTTTTGAAGATTTGAAAAAAATTATAAGCTTTGTAAGAATTTTTTAGGATTTCAAGAGAAACCAAAAATTTTCTTAAGATTCGTAGGAAAATCTCAAATGATTTTTTATTTTGAAAAATTAATTTTAAGAGTATATTTAATAAGATTTTAAAAAGTTTCAAAACGTTGAAAAAAGTGTCACAACAGAATCTAAAATATTTTAAAAAACAAAGTTCAAAAGAATATTTAATTAGATTTCAAAACATTTTTAATTATTTCCAAATTCGATAAAAAAAATCTAAAACGTGAATTCAAACGATTTTAAGGCAATTTCCTTCAATTTAAAGGAATTAAAAAATATTTAAGGAAAAATTCGAATCATTTCAAAAGATTCTGATGAATTTTAAAAGTTTTGAGGAGATTGAAAATATGTTAAAACTTAAAAAGATTCCCGAAAATCTATTAAATTTTTTTTAATTTGTTCCACAGTTGTAAAAGTCCTGAATATCTTTCAATTTTCTAAATCATTTTTTTGAAATTTGTGAAATCTTCAAAAAATCTTTTTGACATTTTTCAAGAATCTTAAGGAAATTATATTTACATAACTTCAAAGTAAACAGAGAATAAAATATATAATTAAAATGCTCGAAATCTTTTAACAAGTAAATCGTCATTTGAAATGTTTATTTTGTATTAAAAATTGATTTTTCCTTTAGGAAATTTATTTTTTTGAATTAAATAAGGTCAAGCTGTATAGAATCTTTTTTTCTGTGAAAATAAGCTATAATTCATTTAGTAAGAAGCTATGAGACAAAAATTTTCATAAAAAACCAAGTTTTTTGAATAAACAATTTTTTAGGATAAAAATTCTATTCATGGGGAAAAAATATTTTCTCCTTCAAATGAGACGTAACAATATTACAAATTTTTTCAAATAATTTTTTTTCTGAAAAAGTATCTCCTTTTGCTCCGCTGGGAAACGAACCACAGAACTACTGATTTCCGGTCAGGTGCTTTTCCATTAAGCTACTAGAGAGATCAAGAGGAGAAACTTTTTTCAGAAATACACGCATTATTTTGCTAGATGGTACAAATCAAAATTTTCATGGAATCTATATTATCATTAGAGATTAACAGAAAATATTTAACGTCTTTTCAGACTAGATGGTGCTATAGAAGAAAAATTATTCTAAATAATTTTTTTTTTCTGAAAAAAGATCTTCTCCTTTCGCTCCGCTGGGGAAAAAACGAAAAAAAGAAAGATCTTTCTTCAGAAAAAGAAAACAAAATTATTCAAAATAATTTTTCTTCCATAGCTCCATCTAGTCTGAAAAGACGTTAAATATTTTCTGTTAATCTCTAATGATAATACAGATTCCTTGAAAAATTTGATTTTTACCATCTAGCAAAATAATGCGTGTATTTCTGAAAAAAGTTTCTTCTCTCGATCTCTCTAGTAGTTTAATGGAGAAGCACCTGCTTGGAAATCGGTAGTTCTGTGGTTCATTTCCCAGCGGAGCGAAAGGAGAAGATCTTTCTTCAGAAAAAAAAAATGATTTAAAATCATTTTTCTTTCATAGCTCCATCAAGTCTGAAAAGCCGTTAAATATTTTCTGTTAATCTCTAATGATAATACAGATTCCTTGAAAGATTACAAATTTTAAAAGTATAATTAAATATTTTTTCCTTAGCCCTGTTTTTTCGTACCCCTAATACTCACTTTTAAATCTTATTGCACCAAAAAATATTTTTTCAAACATTTTTTTCTTTAAAATTGTGTTTTTAAAGTCTGTTTTCCGTATGAGATAAATTTTGAAGACTCCTTTCAGATGATTCCGCCTCGAGGCACGTATTGTTGATATCGAAGTGCAAATCTACTGCAGTAGTTGGACTTTCCAATAGAACTACGTCAGCACAAGTTCCGAAAGCACATGCAGTTTTATGACCTCCTCTCGTAAATCAAACAAGCCATTTCGTCAAACCAAGGCAAATCTTCGTACGTTAAATTGACGTGTTTCTCGCATCTCGTCTTGCTAGTCTGAATATCATCTTCCTTATCCACCACTCACTGAAGTGAATCTCGTTACAGTTTCAGCGAGGAAAATATTTGACTTCAAAAATCAAAAAACTAATCCCCTACTTTTCCTCCACTCACTACTCTGACCTCTCATCCATATCCTAATTTCCTCTCCCTTCCCCTCTACTATCCTATTCTGTCCAATTCGATCCTATCCGCTCCTATCCTATCTTATAATCGCCTACCTTACTTTCCCTTTCCACTCCTACTTCCATCTCAGATCCTACTCCCCTCTCTTCTCATACTTCTCCCTTTTCCTAATCTCGCTTACTTTACCTTCTCTAACTTAAATTCCCTCCCTTACTTCCCCATCCTTACTTTCTCTACCTGTCCTCACTATCCTCATTCCCTCTCAACTAGCCCCTTTCCTCTTCTATCCTGTCCTATCTCATATTATCCGTTAGTATTATATCATATAATCCCGTCCTCTACTTTCCCTTTCCTCTTCTACGCCCCTTATCAACTTTTATCTGATATCTTACTACCCATCACTCACTTGCTTCCTATTCCATACCCAACTTTCCTTTCTTGCTTATACTTCTCCTTCCATTACCTATCCTCCCCCATTTTTCCTCCACTCACTTACTTCCCCTTCATTAGTTTCCCTACCTTCCATCCCCATCCTCTTTTGCTCTTCCCTCTCCTCATCTATCCTATCCCAAATTTCCCATCCACATCCACACATATTTCTTTTTCTATCAACCCTTCTTTCCCTCACTCATTTGTGGACAGAAAGGGGTTTTTATGTCCTGAGCACTGGGTCGCCCACAGTCATGCCACTTGTCTCTTCTTATACTTGAATTAAACACACTCACAAGTGTGTGTAAATACACTGACTTACCTCCCTTCCTCACTCTTCTACCTCTTCTCTTCATCCTCATTTCCTCCTTCCTCACCTCTTCTATTCTATTCAATCCTAACCATTCCAACCCTATTTGATCTTATCTTATAATCCCCTCTTCTACATGCCTTATACCCTACTTTTCTCCCCTACTTAGATCTCATATTCTACTCGCCTTCTCTCCTGTACTGCCTCCATCGCTTACTTCCTCCCATCTCCAACTTCGTCTTCCTTCATATACTTTTTCTCCCTTCTCCAATTCACCCTTACTTTCCCTTCACCTATTCTCTCGCCTCTCCTCTTCTAGCCTGCCCTGCCCTATCTAATCCTATCCACTTCTATCCTACCCTACCTTATAATCCCCTCCTCTGCATTCCTTGTTATACTTATCCCCCCTTCTCATATCCTCACCTTCTTGCCCTACACTCACTTCCCCTTTCTAGCTCATCCTGTCCTTACTCTTTGACCTCCCCTCACTTCACCTGCTTCCGCTTTACTACTTCCCCTCCCGGGAAGAAAGTATGATCGACTTTTTTTGTGGCCAGATGCTACAAAATCCTAAAAAAACTGAATATCTCTAGCCTAACATTTTTTTGAAGACTTGAATCTCTTTTAATAATTTATTTACTTCCTTTCCATAATTTTTATGTTAGGTTTGTTATTTTGTAACTGGAAGAGAAGATAATTTGTTTTCCTTTTTTCACAAGTCATTCCTTGACTCATGAATATTATTAGACATTAGAAGTGGTGATGAAAGTGTCAGACTTCACATTCTTTCCCCTATTCCCCTGTTTTTCCTTTTTTTAAGGAATTCCTCTTTTTCCCTCTTTTTTCAAGAAAGATTTTTTTCCCTGTTTTCGCCTTTTTTACTTATGTGCAAACTGCATTAATTGAACCCAATATGAAACTCCAACTTTTTCTAGTTGAAAGTTGTTTCTTTTAATTTGAATGGTCTATTATATTGCTGGTTCAGATTTCATCTCTTTTGGTTACAAGTTCTACCATTTGGTTGAAAATTTATTTATTTTGTTAAAAATTCAACGATTTTCTTCAAATATATTTTTGTTATATATTTCTGAAAATTGATTACTTTTGGTTGAAGATTCAACCATTCAATTTTTCGTTGAAAATTTGTCTTGTTTGGTTGAAAATTCAATTACTTGGTTTATAGTTGAACTATTTTGTTGAACATTAGTTTTTTTTCAAATCAAGTTTCTAACTAAAAATTCAATTTTTTTATTTTGGGGGGAAAAATCGGAATATTCTTATTCTGACTTGAAAATTCATCTGTTTTGTTAAAGCTTAATTTTTTTATCTTAAAAATTCAACAATTTAGTTGAATTTTGTTTCACTCTTGACCAAAAAAATATTTATTGGTCTTTTTGGTTAAAAATACATTTTTGGTTAAAATATATCTTTTTATATGAAAATTCAACCATCTGATAAAAAATTATTGATAATTCAACTAGTTGGTTGAAACACAACTATTTTGTTGAAAATTCAACTATTGAAGAGGCAACTATTTTTTGTTCAAGTTTAATCTGGTTTGTTTAAAACTTCGACCATTTAGTTGAAAATTCAACTATTTATTTAAAAATTCAACTATTTGATTAAAAATCTGCCTTTTTTGGTGGATAGTTAAACTATTTTGTTAAAAATTCTTCTTTTTGGGTAGAATATTGGTCTATTCGGATAGAAAATTCGTCCTTTTTGGTAGAAAGCTTCTGAGTAGAAAATTCATATTTCTTGGTTGAAAATTCAACTATTTGATTGAAAATTTACCTTTTTTGGTTGATAGTTAACTATTTTGTTAAAAATTCTTCTCTTTGGGTAGAATATTAGTCTATTCGGATAGAAAATTCGTCCTTTTTGGTAGAAAACTTCTGAGTAGAAAATTTAACTGGTTTTTAAAATATTCGTCTTTTTTGGCTTAAAGATTCAACTATTTGGTTAAAGATGCAACTGTTTTTGGTTGAACTTTAATCTTTTTTCTTTGAAAATTCAATAATTTTTCTGAAAATTCATATTTTTATGACACATGCATGATTTCAGCCCTTTTCGACGACTATGAAGCGGGGCTAAAGCTCTAATTTTTACGCCCTAGGGAGTAAAAAGTACTTTTTACTACCTAGGGTCTGAAAAGTGACGTCAGAGGTGAATAATGAAAATTATACATTTATGAGCTCGCCTTTTATGATTACCAGCCCACTCACCGTATAACTGTAAGGAAATTTTAGTTGCAGATAATAGAATTTTGCGGTTATTTATGGAAAATTACCATATATAACAGATAGAATTACCGTAAATTACCGAAAGTTTCATAAGTTTCCGGGAATTTATGAAAATGTTTAAAAATAAATTTTGGGAAATTAATGGTAAGTTACCATATTTACCTGTAAAATTACCATAAATGACCGGAAATTTTTATAAATTTCCGGCAATTGATGGAAATTTAAAAAAATGAATATTGGGTCATTCATGACAAGTTACCATATTTACCGGACAAATTACCATAAATTACCAAAAAATTTCATAATTTTCCGGAAATTTGTGGAAATTGTTGAAAATGAATTTTAGGTAATTTATGGTAAGTTACTATATTTACTGGTAAAATTTCCATAAATTACCAAAATATTTCCGAAATTTCCGGATATTTACAAAAATTTGTAAAAATGAATGTTGGGAAGTTTATGGTAAGTTACCATATTTACCTGTAAAATTACCATTAATGACCGAAAATTTTCATAAATCTCCGG
Organism: Andricus curvator; assembly: GCA_932195095.1. NCBI lineage: Eukaryota > Metazoa > Arthropoda > Insecta > Hymenoptera > Cynipidae > Andricus > Andricus curvator. The sequence goes on from CAKNYM010053196.1 coordinate 499,274, forward strand.
AAATTAATGGAAATTTAAAAAAAAATGAATATTGGGTAATTTATGGTAAATTACCATGTTTATCGGTAAAATTACCATAAATTACCAAAGAATTTCATAAATTTCGAGAAATTTATGGAAATTGCTAAAAATTAATTTTAGGTAATTTATGGTAAGTTACTATATTTACTGGTAAAATTTCCATAAATTACCGAAAAATTTCATAAATTTCCGGAAATTTATGGAAATTTGTAAAAATTAATGTTGGGTTATTTATGGTAAGTTACTATATTTACCGGTAAAATTACCATAAATTACCGAAATATTTCATAAATTTCCGGAGATTTATTGAAATTGTTTAAAATGAATTTTGGGTAATTTATGGTAAGTGACCATATTTACCTGTAAAATTACCATAAATGACCAAAAATTTTCATAAATTTCCGGAAATTAATGGAAATTTAAAAAAATTAATATTGGGTAATTTATGGTAAGTTACCATATTTACCGGTAAAATTACCATAAATTACCACAATATTTCATAAATTTCCGGAGATTTATTGAAATTGCTCAAAATGAATTTTGGGTCATTTATAGTAAGTTACCATATTTACCTGTAAAATTACCATAAATGACCGAAAATTTTCATAAATCTCCGGAAATTAATGGAAATTTAAAAAAAATAAATATTGGGTAATTTATGGTAAATTACCATGTTTATCGGTAAAATTACCATAAATTACCAAAGAATTTCATAAATTTCGGGAAATTTATGGAAATTGCTAAAAATGAATTTTAGGTAATTTATGGTAAGTTACTATATTTACTGGTAAAATTTCCATAAATTACCGAAAAATTTCATAAATTTCCGGAAATTTATGGAAATTTGTAAAAATTAATTTTGGGTTATTTATGGTAAGTTACCATATTTACCGATAAAATTACCATAAATTACCGAAATATTTCATAAATTTCCGGAGATTTATTGAAATTGTTCAAAATGAATTTTGGGTAATTTATGGTAAGTGACCATGGAATATGAATTATCAAAAAGTTTGATAAATTTCCGGAAATTTTTAAAAATGTATGTTGAGTTATTTATGGTAAGTTTCCATATTTACCTGTAAAATTATCATAAATGACCGAAAATTTTCATAAATTTCCGGAAATAAATGGAAATTTAGAAAATGAATTTTGGGTAATTTATGGTAAGTTACCATATTCACCGGTAAAATTAACATAAATTACCAAAAAATTTAATAAATTTCCGAAAATTTATGGAAATTGTTAAAAATGAATTTTAGGTCATTTATTGTAAGTTACTCTATTTAGTGGTGAAATTTCCATAAATTACCGAAAAATTTCATAAATTTCCGGAAATTTGTAAAAATGAATGTTGGGTTATTTATGGAAAGTTACCATATTTACCGGTAAAATTACCATGAATTACCGAAATATTTCCTAAATTTCCGGATATTTATGGAAATTGTTAAAAATGAATTTTGGGTAATTTTTGGTAAGTTACCATATTTACCTGTAAAATTACCATAAATTACCGAAAAATTTGATAAATTTCCGGAAATTTTTAAAAATGAATGTTGGGTTATTTGTGGTTAGTTACCATATTTACCGGTAAAATAACCATGAATTACCAAAAATTTTTCATAAATTTCAACAAATTGATATATATTTTCAAATTGAATTCGGCAATTTTTTTATTGAAGTTTTGATAATTTGGAATAAGTTAACATAAAATTCATGCTTCTTTATTCAAAATCTAATATGGACCGAAATCATGACTGTATTTCGAAAAATGTCTGAAATCATCCATTTGTTATAAAAAACATCGTATGCGCCAAGGGGGAGAGGCACTTTTTCTCCCCCTAGGTGCATAATATACTATTGTTGTAGTTGCAGATTCATCTCTTTTTGTAGAAAATTAATCTTTTCTGGTCAAAAATTTATCAATTTTGTTGAAAATGCAATATTTTTTTATTTTAATTCTTGAGTGTTTCATATTAATTATATTATTATAATTGAAACCACAGTAGATAATCTTTAATTTAAAATAATAATGTACGTAAAATAACTATTTTAATTCAAATAATAGTGAAAACACTATACGTGTTAGTATATTTGAATTATAATTAATTATTTTACGTATATTTGTACTTATTATTAATGATTATTATCTACTGTAGGTTCATTGTCTATCTAAGGCTTGTCCAGCGAGCAGAAATTGTAGGGATTTTCATCGAAACTACTTAAATCCCAGATGCGACTTTTCCCCCTCCACTCTCCATTTCCCATTCTACTTCACGAGAGTACCCAACCCGATCGCTCTCGACTAAGCAGAGAGAAGTGGTAGTGGAAACGCACCATCTGGCCTTTGAGTAAATTTCTCCTCGCTAAACAGGCCTGATCTACTTGTAGGGTGGTCTCCCCTACACTAAATTCATTCTGAATAATTTATTTCCCTATTATTCCCCCATTTTCGTGAAAAATCACCCTGTGAAGTCTGGAATGACACCTTTAAAAGCTAGTTTAGATGACAAAGCAAGGCTGAACTTGAATCTATAGATGGATATGAATAATAGTTTAGTTAGGTATTTAGAAATATTGTACATAGTTAGAGGAGAAAAAAATACTGATCGTGATAAAAAAAAATAAAACACTCAGTTTCCCTGGTGGTGCAAATCGTCGCCTACCACGACTGCAACGACTCCGCCTCCGCCGGTACCCAGATCTGGTTCCGGTTGTGGTACCGCTTCAGCATCTGGTTCCGGTGCCCAGGGCGTCGTCCTCTGCCCACGTACTCTGGCTCAGGTTCGCCGATCCAGGCTACGAAGAGCCCTCACCGAAGCAACTGCCGAGACCGTCAACTACGTCAAGACGGTGGGAATACCAAAAACAAAATTCTTCTTAACGTTCTCACAATTAGTCGTTCTCCAAATCACACCAACCACTAATCACTAATCACCATCCCAGCTGCATTCTAAAACTTCTTGTTGTTAATATTATATAATATTCATCAAATTAATTTTTTTCAAGTGCTAGCGATTCTACAAAATTAACTCGACAGACGATTATATTTATTTAACAAATTATATATTTTAAATTTAAACCCAACAACTGAACGTTTTAATTTTGAAAATTTAAATAAACTGTGCACGAGAAAACTCTATACAATTATATCCTATAGTTCAAAACTGTAGAAAAGGTTATAAATTAAATTTTTCTAATTTAAATAAACTCTACAATAGTGTGTATAAATGGGGAAAAAATACTTTTTTTGTTAATTAAAAAAACTTTAAGCAACAAAGAATTTTTTTTTAGATTTTCTCAATTGTTTAAATTGGGGAATTTTATAGTTCGGATCTTTTATAATTCGTCAATTTTCTGGCGGGAGTTTCATTATTCGGGAATTTTCAAATTCAGTAATATTATAGATTACATTTTTTGATGTTATGGTTTTAACCAGATGAAATTTTTTGAATAATTTGATGCTAATTGTTTTTGTCTACTGGTCTGGAATCAATATTTTTTTAATATTAATTTTTGTTTCTAAATTGTGAAAAAATTTCTTAGTGGGTAAGAGCATCACAATTTTGAAATAAAAATTCATATTTTAAAAATATTGATTTAAGACCAATAGAAAAAAAATAATTAACATCAAATTATTTAATATTATAAATTGTCGGGAATATTAATGGTATGGGGAATTGGAAAATTCCCAAATAATAAAATTTTCGAATAATAAAATTCTCGAATAAAATTACCGAATAACAAAACTCCCGAATTGGAAAATTCCCGAATAATAAAATTCTTGAACAGTTCATAATACAACCAAATTAGAAAATTCCAGAATAATAAAATTCCTGACAGAAAATTGCCGATTTATGTAATTTCCGAATGTAAACAATAAAAATTTTCTCATGAATATTATTTATTTATTAAAAATAGTAAAATACAATAGCCAAATATTTGTATAAAAAATATTTTTGATATTTAGAGTTTCTGAAATTATTATTTTAATTTAAAATAATTATAATTGAAAAAATTGTTTAATTTTTCAAATTCGGGAATTTTCCAGTTCGAATATTTTATAATTCAACAAATTTTCTGTCGGGAATTTTACAATTTGTTAATATTCTAAACTGTCGGGGGACGACTGAAAAATCTCGGAAAATAATATTTCCGACACTGTAAAATTCTCAAATTGGGAAATTCCCGCATAATAAAATTTACGAATTAAAAAATTCCTGAATAATTAAATTCCCGAATTTAAAAAATCCCTGATTAAACAATTTCTCGAATTGGAGAATTCCCTAATAATAAAATTCCCGAACAGTTTCTAATTTTACTGAATTGGAAAATTCCCAAGTAACAAAATTCCCGACATTTGATAATATTACCGAAATTGAAAATTTCCGAATAATACCATTTCCGAAAAAAAATTGCCGAATTATAAGATATCTGAACTAGAAAATTATCGAATTATAAAATTCCTGAATTAAAAAAAAATGGTTTTAATAAATATTATTTATTTATCAAAAAAAAAATAATCAAATATTTTTATCAAATACATTTTTTCAATGTTCAAAGTCTTCAAAATTATTTTGTTAAATAAAAATAACAATAATTAAAGAAAATTTTTATCCAAAAATATTTTTTTTTCAAATATTGTTATTTCACATTCGAACACACACGATCTCGTGCTTCAAGTTTTTATAAATAAACAAATATAACGAAAAAATTGCCATTTCTTCCAATTGAGGCTTCCGGTGCTCCTGAATTATAAAAAAATTGTTGCAATCACCTTCACTTCATAGAGGAATATTATTTGAAGATTTTTTCTGACGATATAATAAACAAAACAAATTTTTATAAACAAATTATTTGTTGAAAGTGTGTCTTCTACAATTTTCAATAATTTGACGTTTTTTAAAGTTATGTTGCAAAAATTTGAATCAAAACAATATTATAATTGGAAGAATTCTCCTGAGATTATTCTTGATGATATTATAAACAAATTTAATAAACAAATGCATTATTCGGGCATTTTTTGACGGAAGAATTTGTCTTTTTCAATGTCAGTTATGACAATTGCTAACTTCATGATAATTTTAGCAACATTCATACTTTGTTGATCAACTTTATCATTTTTTCAACAAATTTAATAAACAAATGCATTATGCGGGCATTTGTCGACGAAAAAATTCGCCTTTTTGAATGTCAGTCCTTTCAATTGCAAACCTTTTCATAATTTCAGCAAAATCCATAATTAGTTGTTAAATTGTATGATTTTTTTTTTAATTTAATAAAAAAATATATTCTTAGGACATTCATCTCCAATAAAATTACTTTGTTTCAACGTCAGTCCCTTTAATTGGGAACTATATCATAATTTCATCAACATTTATTATTGTTTGATAAATTTTATGATTACTTTTAAAAAATATAATGAAAAAATGCATTATTTGGGCAATTGTAAAACAATGAAATAAATAAAAAACCAAAATTTAAAGGACTAACCTAAAAAAAAACGATTTTTTCTGTCTAGAAGTGCGCAACTAATTAATTTGTTTATTAAATTTGTTTTCAAAAATCTTACAATTTATCAGCTAATTATGAAAGTTACTGAAATTATCACGAAATTACCAACTGGAAGGACTAACATTAAAAAAGGAATTTTATTGTCCAAAAATGCCTAAATAATGAACTTGTCTATGAAATTTATTTATAATATTAACAAGAATTATTTTAGAAGGAATTTTATCCATCATAATATTCTTCTAATTCAATTATTTTGCAATATAACTTAAAAAGTCGTCAAATTATTGAAAATGATAGAAAACAAACTTTCAACAAATAATTTGTTTATACAATTTGTTTTGTTTAATTGAAAATTGTCATTATTTTTAATGAACTTAAAGAGTTTCAATATTTTGTCCTAATCCTTATATTTTTTTTAATTTAACACTAACACTTTAAATAAGTTATATTTTTTAAAACAATTAATTATTTCATATTATCGAAATTTAATTGTTTTTTTCTTAGTGCTATGGCCTGATTCATAAATGTGAGCACCTATTTCCAAACATTTTCATTATTTTTAATTGTTATTATTTATTCAAAGAATCGCTTTCAAAATAGATGTGCCTCCCCGGTATAGAAAATATGAAAAGTTTTCGAAATTACGTGAGAAGTAATTGTTCAAACAATTTAGTAGTGAATTGAAAAATTTAAGGATGAGGAATTCATACAATAGGACCTTGTTGAAAAATAGCCAAAATCCGTTCTTCAGATTTTTCCTGTTAAAAGTTATATTTAAATAATTCTCAATAATTTAAACAATAAAGAGTTGAACACAAAAAAAAAATTCTCTTTTCGTATTCATTTAGGCCAAAGCATTCAGAAAATATCTTTAATTCACTATATTATAGAATAATAAATTGTTTAAACAATAAGAATTACCTTCAAGAAGATAAGATGTAGGATACAATTTTGAAATTTGTTGAATAAATAATTTTTTATTAATTTTTTTCATTGTAATTCAATTTTCGATAAAGGGTATTAAAAAATAAATATATTTAAATTCGCAAATTTCAATTTAAATTTTATTTGAAGTTTTCCGGTATAAGATTTAATTGTAGAGTGTTTTGAAAAAAATTATTAAATTATCTCGCTTAGTGTTTTTTCTTGCAAAGTTGTATCGTGTGGAGTTTATTTAAATTATTTTCTATAGAATTTTATGCTGTAGAATTCAACCGTGTTGTAAGATTTAGATAAAAAAAGTAGAATCTGAATCAAATTTTTAGGATAACCAATTTTGTATTGGATTTATTCTTCAAACTCAATAATTTTTAAGTTGAGTAAAAGCTGCTTTATTTTTTCGTAGAGAGATTAGTTTCTTAGTCGCAGAAATTAGTAGAGAATTTTAGTAAAATAATTAAGAATGAAATTCTTTGAAATACCATACGGTAGAAAAAAATGTTTGTAATGAATTCCATGAAAATTCTGTAGGGAATTTCTTTATAGTATTCTACATAGAATTTCCTTATAGAATTCTACAGAAAATTTCCACGTAAACATTTTTTTTTTAATTTTGAATAAAAAGAAAAATTCCACGAAAGATATCTGTAGAAATTCTTTATATAAATTATAAAAATTATAATTTCCAAACTTATACGGAGTTTCATAAGAGACTTTTCTTATGGAATTTTATAAAGAATTTCAAAATAGGCATTTCCATACAAGAATTTCGACAATTTATCGAAAAAAGTTTCACCTATTTTTCGTGGCATTTTTTTCGGGCAAAATATGGATAATTTCTGTGAAAATTTGATTTGGAGGTTTTCTATGAAAAGTTCGTATAAAAATTCTCTGCCTGATATTCCGTGCAAAAAGTCTATTCTTTAGAGTTTATTGTGGAAATTCCCTATGGAATAAAAAAAATATTTCTTTAAAGAAACTCTCTATATAATTATGAAGCAATTCGTGAAAATAGAAGTTAAACTTATAAAAACAGCAATAAAAATGATGAATTATTTATATCGAGCCAAGTTTTAATATTGTTTATTTGGAAAATATTATTTATCAATCGAATCTCTTCCATTTGTCACTTGCTTTCGCTCTGCTTTTTTTACTTATTTACCATTAATATAAATTCAGAAAAATCACGCTCTTAAATAATTAGAAATATTGTTTTCACTAAAAAAAAATGATATTGCTTATTTGATGAAAGAGGAAAGTCCTTATATTAAAAACGGTTAAAAAAATGATTTTAATAAATTTGAATTTAACCTCCACGATTGATGCTTGAAATGCAAAACTTTTTCACACTCACGAAAATCTTTATTTATATTCACTTTCAATTCGAATATTGCCACGACAAACGAGAGCATTGCGGAATATTCATCAGTTTTTGAATTTGCAATCAGTGACACTATTCAATTTCATCCGATAAATATACGACTGTTTATTTTCATTAATTTTCCTAAATCATGAAACAGAGATGAAAATTAATGTTAATTTATATTTCTTTTCCGAAAAAGTTGCAATAAAGGAAAGACCTAAAGGGACGACTAAAAAATCCTGGAAAATAAAATTTCCGAATAATAAAATTCCCAAAATTATAAGAAATGAGACGAAAAAATGGGTTTTTAATCAATATAATTTATAAAAAAATACAGTAATGAAATATTTATATCATAGACAGTTTTTTCTTAATGTTTAAATTATTGATTAAATATAAAATAACACTAATTGTATAAAAATTGTGAACAAAAATAATTTTAAAAACACGTGCACTTCACACGAAAAAAAAAATGTCTTCCTAAATTTTCTTCGAACATAATAAAGTTTTCTAAAAAAACTTTTTAGGATTCAATTCAGCACTGCTTTATCTCGAAGATTCTTTTTTTTTTAAATAAACAATTCGATTTTTGTAATTTTTCAAAAATATTATGCACATATTCAAAAAGAATTTTTCATCAAGAAATAAATTTTTCAAATTCAGTAATATTATAAATTAAATTTTTTGATGGTTTGCTTTCGACCAGATAAAATGTTTTAAATATTTTGACGCAAATTGTTTTTTGTTGACCTGTCCGCAATAAATATTTTTTTATTATGAATTTTTATTTCTAAATTGTGAAAAAATTGCTTAGTGGGTAAGAGCATCAGACCGGCAATCTGAAAGACCTAGGTTCGAATCCCAGCGGAGCTTGAGAGCAAGTTTTTCACAATTTTAAAATAAAAATTCATATTTAAAAAACATTGATTTCAGACCAATAGAAAAAAACAATTAACTTCAAATTATTTAGTATTATAAATTGTCGGGAATATTAATGGATGGGAAATTGGAAAAATCCCAAATAATACAATTTTCTAATAATAAAATTAACGAATAACAAAACTCCCGAATTGGAAAATTCTCGAATAATAAAATTCTTGAACATTTATAAAATTTCCGAAAGTAAACAATAAAAATTTTCTCATGAATATTATTTATTTATTAAAAATACAATAGCCAATATTTTTATAACAAATATTTTTAATGTTTAAAGTTTCTGAAATTATTATTTGAATTTAAAATATCAATAATTGAAAGAATGGTTGAATTGTTCAAATTCAGAAATTTTATAGTTCAAATATTTTATAATTCGACAAATTTTGTGTTCGGGAATTTTATTATTCGGGAATTTTCAAATTTGTTAATATTCTAAACTTTCGGGGGGACGACTGAAAAATCCCGGAAAATAATATTCCCGACACTGTACAATTCTCGAATTGGGAAATTCCCGAATAATAAAATTTCCGATTTGAAAAATTCTGAAATAATTAAATTCCCGAATTAAAAAATTCCCAAATAATAAATTTCTCGAACTGGAAAATTCCCTAAAAATAAAATTCCCGAACAGTTTATAATGTTACCGAATTGTAAAATTCCCAAATAATAAAATTCCCGACAGTTGATAATATTACCGAAATTTATAATTCCCGAATAATAAAATTCCCGCCAAAAAATTGCCGAATTATAAAATATCCGAAATAGAAAATTCCCGAATTATAATATTCCTGAATTTATAAAATAAAGAAATGGTTTTAATAAATATTATTTATTTATTAAAAATACAATAATCAAATATCTTTATCAAATACATTTTATAATGTTCAAAGTTATAAAATTATTATATAATTATGTGAAATAAAAATAATAATAATTGAAGAAAATTGTTATCCAAAAATATATTTTTTGAAATATTGTTATTTTACATTTGAACAATAATTTTAGAATCTATAAAAAATATTTAAAATAATTTTTTCTATGGAAATGTTTTATTATTGTGTTTTGAATAAATAAGTCATATTTATAAAATAAATTTGTTTAATTGTTTAAATTTGAGAATTTTGTAGTTTGGATATTTTATAATTCGACAATTTTCTATGGGGAATTTCATTATTCGGGAATTTTCAAATTCGGAATGTTATTGTGTTTTGAATAAATAAGTCATATTTATAAAATAAATTTGTTTAATTGTTTAAATTTGAGAATTTTGTAGTTTGGATATTTTATAATTCGGCAATTTTCTATCAGGAATTTCATTATTCGGGAATTTTCAAATTCGGAATGTTATCAGCTATCAGGAATTTTTCAAATCGATAATATTACAAATTGTCCGGGAATTTTATTATACAGAAGTTTTCCAATTCGGGAATTTTATTATTCGGGAATGTTATAATTCGGGAATTTTTCAATTCGGAAATTTTATTATTCTCAAATTCTATTATCTGGGAGTTTTACAGTATCGGGAATTTTACAGTTTTGGGAATTTTATTTTTCTAGAATTTTCAAATTTGGTAATATTAGGAACAGTCGGGAATTTTATTATTCGGTAATTTTTCAGTTCGGTAATATTATAACCTGTTCGGGAATTTTACGATTTAGGAATTTTAGTATTCAGGAATTTTCCAATTCGGAAATTTTATTATTCGGAAATTTTATTATTCGAAAATTGTATTATTCTGAAATTTTATTTTTAGGAAATTTTAAAGTGTCGGAATTTTATTTTTCGGGAATTTTTTCATTATTGGGATTATTCAGTCGTCCCACTGCCGGGAATTTTATTATTCGGTAATTTTCCAGTTCGGTAATATTATAAACTGTTCAGGAATTTTATTATTCGGAAATTTTCCAATTTAGTAATATTATGAACTCTTTGGGAATTTCATCATTTGGAAATTTTCCAATTCGAGAATTTTATTATTCGGGAAATTTATTTTTTCAGAATTTTCTAGTCGTCCCATAATAAGGCCTAATGTTTCAATAAATTTATAAAATTCCTCATAAAATAATATAAAGCACGTATAGTCTATTATTATATTTAAATATAATAACTCCATTCATCAAAATTAAATTAAATTGTATTGAATAAGTAAACATGTTTTAAAAGCTATTTAGAGATTATTTATTTATAAAGCCTATACAAAAATCCTCTTTAATTAATCTGATTGTTCACACAACGCGTTTCAGAATGCAGAAGTCGTCAAATCTCTCCACCCACATTTGAACCGTTAGCACGATTCGGAATTTTGTAAATTTCTAACATTGGTCGCACCGAGTAGAAGCACCGATTTTGTGATTTCAGGTTTTTCCACAAAACGATTTTTTAAGCACAAAATGTTAACACAATCGTTTATCACTCCCAAAATACACCGGCTTTTATCGTACCAAAAAAATCGTTATACCAACTGACTACAGGCTTTTTAAGCTAATCAGTTTACGTCACAGAAATTAAAAAAAAATATTTTTCAAACGAAATCTAATGCAGAAAAAGGAAAATCAACTCGAAAGCAAATAATAATAACAACAATAAACGCCCTCGAGTCGAAAAAGATAGGAACAAATTAAAACTTTGAAGCTCGTACTGTTGTGAGAACGAGCAATCGTTAACGTTAAGAAAAACTTTTCGAATTTGCCTCGTTCTTGCAATTTCCTATTTTATGGCATTTTTAGATTGTTCGTTTTTTTTTATTTTTAAAGCTATAAGTGGATTCCACGATTTTTTGCCCACACAAATTTTGTTTTACTTTGGCTAATTATTTGTTTAGTAGAAAATAAAAATAAAATAATTTTTACTTTTGAAGTGTATTGCTCTTTAAAAAATACTTATATTCATTTGAAGATGCCTTTAAAACATGAAGCAACTATCAAAAAAAAGTTTTGATAGCAGAACAAATCTTTAAAAATGTATTGAATTTGTTATAAACAAATAAGCGAATGAAAATAGTTTCGTGGTAACTGGCAGCGATTCGGCACTTGATGAGCACAAAATTTGAACAATTTATGGAAAAAAGAGTTTTTCAGTTTAATTGGTGTAATTTAATTAATAATTTATTATTTTATAAAAGAATTTTATAAACATTTATCCACATCAGTTATTTATGATTTGATATTATTTATTAAATCATAAATAACTGTTATGGATCGATCATATATTATTTGGAAATGGAACCTAAGTATCGTATTTCGTCATCCAATAAAAGTTTATAATTGTTTAAACAATCTTAATTTAAAAAATTCACTAATTCGTTATTTTTGGACGTGCAAACTTGGGTTTTTTGACGCAATCAACTGTAAATAACAACCTTATACATTTTTGAGTGCATTTCGATGACAATGATACATTTTTATAGTTAACAACAATTATTCAAGCCAGTCTTTATCATATTATGTAATTATAAATGAAATTCCGCTTTTTTACGAAATTAACAGCCAATTATTTAGCAATGAAGTCTGGCTATGAATCGATAAAATTTGATAATTATTTAATCGAAATTAATTAACAAATGCATTACTTGGCTATTCTTCAGCGTTTAAAATTTGTTCTTTTAACGTGAGCATCTGCTAATAACAAATTTTTCAACTTTTTCCAGACACTTGGATAACGACCCACTATTTTCATTATTTTTAATAATTTAATTAACGTAGCGGCACACAGTACATGATATAGGAATTTAACAAGCAATTTAATTTATTAAACAAATCATAAATTGTTATAAAATGATAAACAAGAATTTATTGCTGTGTAATCTTTAGTATATTCCACAAGAAAAACGAAATTTTTAGTTTAAAAGTGTATTATACAAGAAAAATTTGTTTATAACATTGATTATAACAATACGAAAATTAGATGGTTATCGAAGTCTTTTAAAAAAGTTCAGAAATTTTTTATTAACACTTGACTACCTAACTAAAAATTTTAATGCTGATAAATAGTCAAATTGTGCATTTGTTAAGTGAGTTTGTTTAAAAAATTATCAAATGTTATGGATACATAGCCAGAAGTCATTGCTAAATAATTATTTGTTAGTTCCGTAAAAAAGCAGAATTTTATTTATAAATGCTTTGTCAATTCTTCGTACAGTTTTTGCTAGAGAAGAGTAATAAAAAATAATTAATTTATTAAAAATATTTGTTTAATTAAAAATTTTTGGAAAATGTAAAACAACATGATTTTTTTGGATCAAGTCAAATGCACAATTTTTTGGAAAAAGTTGAGTATGTCGAACTTGACATTTTTTCAGTTAAAATCAAAAAAACATGATATTATTTTGATCTAATAACAAAAAATTTGCATGTTTAAAGCGTTACAAAATCGCGAAACAAATTTAAAAAGAAACAAAAGCACGAAAAAAATTTCTTTTATGAAAGCAAAATTTATCCATGATCTTTGATTCAAGCTGAAAAAATTTCAAGTTCAACATATTCAACTTCTTCCTAGAAAAGTGGGCATTTAACTAAACCCAAAAAAGATGCCTTTTGCGAATTTTCAAAACATTCTAAATTAAATGAAATTTTTCACAAAATTCCTTTTTTTTACTGTACACTAGAAAAGTTGAACATAAAAAAAAATTCCCATAATTTTTTACCTATTGGGAATTTTGTTGGGTCTTAAAATCCAAAAACCGAACAGTAGAGAAAATCTTATATGGAGAAATTGCAAGAAAAAGTGAGAAAGCTAGTCGGAGGATATAAAGAAAGGGGATAAAGGGGCAAGAGAAGGAAATAAAAGGAGTGAATGAGAACGTTATCCTAGAAAATGTGAGAATGAAATCCAGATTGGGAGAGTTAGAAAGGAAAATGGAAGTAGAAGAGAAGACGAAACGAAGTAGAAATATAGTGATTAGAGGAATGAAAGTGGATAGTGAATCAGGAAGAGGGGAAGTGGAAAAGTTGGTCGGAGAAATTGGGGCGAAAGTGCACGTGGAAGAGGTGAATAGAGTGGGAAGGAAGAATGAAGGTAAATCGCGTACTTATATAGTGAAAGTGAGAACCGAGGAAGAAAAAGTTGATATCTTGAATAAGAAGAAAGCTTTAAAGGGGAGGTAAGAAAGGATGGAGGAGGATATGACATGGAATGAATGAAGAAGAAAGTGGATGATGAAACAGAGAGCATGGAGTAAAAGAGTGAAAGGGAACACGGTATAGATAGGGAAAGACAGGATGTGGGTAAATGGGAATGTGTGGATATGAGATGGTGAGAAAGAAAAATTGAGTGAAGTGTGTAGGGAGGGTCCATAGCGAAGAGGGGAAGAAGCGGAGACTAGGGATATAAGGGAGGAGGTAATGGAAACAGTAGGGGGTGAAAGGAAAGAAGGAGGAGAAGGCGGAGCAACGGGGTTTCCACAAAAATAGGGAGGGGACGCAATGCCGAAAGAAGGGAAAGAGGAAGGAAGAAAGAAGTGAGAGTAGCGTTTTGAAACGTATCAGGGCTAATGAATAAAGATGAAGGATTCTGGGAAGAGGTGAAGAAATGGGATGTAGTGATGTTCAGTGAAACCTGGGTAGATGAGAAGGATTGGAGGAGAGTGAAGAGGAAATTACCCAAGGGATATATGTGGCAGATGCAAGAGGCAAAAAAAGAGAAGGTAAAGGGAAGAAAGAAAGGGCGTATGGTGTCAGCAGTGAGAAATGCATTGATGGGAAAAAAGATAATAGAAATGGGATTTGAGGAAACGGATGGAGTAATGATGAGAATAATGAAGATAGGAAGAAGAAAGGTGAGGATAGTTTGCGTTTACAGGAGAAGGGGAGGAGAAGAAGGTTGGAGTGAGATTAGGAAATGGGTGGCGAAAAAGGATGACGAATTGGTGTTGATAGGAGGTGATCTGAATGCGTAGACGGGGAAACAGGGAGGGGAAATATGGGATGAAGAAAGTGAGACTTTCAGGAGAAAATCGGAACACAAACAGGTGGTTCATTTGTAACGGGAACTCGGAAAGCGATGAGGAAGGTAAGATAACGTTTGCAGGAAAAGGGGAAACAGTAATAGACTACATTTTGGCCGAGGAAAGGACAAGGAGGCTGTTCGAAAGAATGGAAGTAGGGAACGAAATAGGGTCAGAACACTTCCCGGACATTGCAACGTTGCAATGTGGGAATTGGAGAAGAGTGGGAGGAAGAAGGAGGTGGCGACAGGGAAGAAAGCAAAGATAGGAAAATGGGGAGTGGATAAGCTAAGAGAATATACGCAACGAATGAAAGAAGAGAATGTGGTGATTGAAGAGGGGGAGGCGTGGATGAGATGTTGTGTAAGATGAGGGAAAGGGTAGAGAAGATAGTGGAAGAAATTAGGCCAAGTGAGGAAGAAAGAAGGGGGAAGAGAGGATGGTGGCATATGGAATGTGCAGAGAGTAAAGAGCGTATGAAGTTATCGTTAAAGAATTCGAGAAGAGGAAAGATAGACAGAAAGGAGTATAATAAAAGAAAAAGGGAACACGAGAAATCGCTAGATGTAAAACGACAGGAGGGGAAGGCGAGGTACATCGAGGAGGTAGAGAAAGCAATAGAGGAAGGAAGAGAATGGGAGGTGTTTATTCGAGAAAGGAGTGGATGGGAAGGAATCAATGAAGAGATAAGTATGGATGAATGGACGATATATTTCAAGTAATTGCTTGGATGGGTAGATAGCAAGGTGAGGGGGGAAGGTAGAAAGATCAAGGAGGGAGGCATAAAAGGCGGGAATGAGGTGTTCAGCGAGGAGGTGAATCAAGCAATTGAGAGGTGAAAAAGAAACAAGGCGACATGAGAGAATGGTATGGAGAATGAAGCGTTGAAATTTGGCGGAAGAAGGGTTATAGAAGAGATTTGGGAAGTATGTAATAGAGTATGGAGAGAGGAAGGATGGCCGAAAGATGGAAAAGATTATCGAATCAAAATACAATAAATGGTACTGATAAGTCAAGATGGAAGGGGTCCCAGAATATCTAGGGAAATGAGAAAGGAGTGCAGGTGGTCCAGGATAAGTTTCAGAATGGGAGAAAGCATGAATGAGTGTGAATATTGGATGAGTGAAGAAATAAAAATGTGTAGGGTATGTGGGTATGAAAGGAAATTGTGGGATCACGTGTTGGCGAGATCTAAAGAGGAAAAGGAAGGGGGAAAGAGCGTGGTAGGTAAATTTAGGTGGATACTGAGCAGTTGTGGACAAGGGAAAAAGTGGGTGAAGAGCTTAGAAGACAAAAGGGAAGAGAGAATGCATGGGGGAGGAGAAAACCAAAATTAAAAGAAGAGAAAGATGGATGAGAAAAATTAGTGTTGCGTGACTTGGAAAAGCTTGAAGAGTAATGGTAAGAGGAAATGGAAGTCCTGGAAGGTCTCGCAAACCATGTGAGATAATACTAGTTAATAGCTAGTAAGATAATATTTAGGAAGTTGTGAATAATAAGAAGGGGAAGCAATTATAGGTTAAGTTACGCATAAGGCATAATGGTTAAGTGAAATTGTAAAAGGTGTAAAGGGAACCGAGCCCTCAAACCCGTAAAAGGGAGAGTAATAAAATACAATTGAATAAAAATATTTTTTATTTTATTATTTATTTATTTCAAAAACAATTTTTAATTGTTCAGATTCCGTCATTCTATTTTTCGGGATATTTCAGTCGTCTCGATATCAATCGATTTTAATTTTTTTTTAACTTTTTTGGATGCAAATCAACAAATTTTGTTCATCAGGCTCAAACGATTCAATTAATAGAAGAATTTTCATTTTTATGATACCGAAAATCTACACAATAAATTAAATTACAAATTGCACAAATCTTGAATTACATAGAAAATAAAAAATAACATTTTAAAGCAAAATTAAAAGCAATTTTTCTTACTCTAAATTTTTTCGATAGAGTTTATACATTATAAAGCAGATGGGTTCTCTTGTTTGTTCTCTAAAATGCAATTTTTAAGTAAAAAATGAAGAATCATGAAGGATGTTAGTGTAGGCCTTTTTGAAAATGAAGTTTTGAAAAAAATCAAAATTTGTTGTTCAGAAAAATAAAAAATAATTATGAAACCAATTTTTATTTCAAATCAGGTAAAATTTCAAAGAAAGTCTAGCTCATGATGTCAGAATAATTTGTTATTTGAATAGTGTATATCATTCTTGGTGAAAATAAATGAACCCGTATTTCACAGATAATAAACATTTTTTAAAAGATTTTTTACAGTAATTTGAAGGTTATTCCTTGTATTCGGGATTTATTTATTTATTTATTTTAGATGAGAATTCTTACTCTTTCAATTGATCACAAAAAATTCAAACCTGGCAATCTGGCGAGCTTTTTTTCCTAGTAAACCATTGCTTCACTTAAAAATTTTTTTTTTTTTGAAAAATCTAATTTTTACCTTTTTCTCAGAAACAATTTAAGCTAAAAAAATGTTTATGTAAAAATTAGAAACATCTAGAAAAGTTCTACAAAAAACAACTCCTACTCTTTTTTGATAACTTGTATTGTTTAAGCGAAAAAAATCAAAAATGAATTTTAAAAAATTTGTTGAGCCTCAAAAATGGTTGTTGAAACTAATAGAATGACTTTTTCATATTAGTAGAAACTTTTTGAAAATATTGGAACAAATTAAAAGGTGGGGCTTTCCTAAAAATCTTCTTTTGATGTTTTCAAAATTTCATAAAAAATAAAGAATATTTTCTGGGAAGAAACATTTTTTATTTTTGCTTCTTTTTTTATCGCATTTTCTGCTTAAAGAAAGGCATAAGAAGAGTTGTTAATATTTGAGTCCAGAGAAAAAAAATTTCGAATATAATTTTTTATTTTTCATTGTTAACGATGCAAAATATCATGAAAAAAGGAAGACATCTTTTTTGTAGAAGTTTCCTAGGTGGGTAAACTTTTATCGGAACATTTTTTGTACTTTCAGTTGTTTCTGAGAAAAATGCGATAATTCGATTTTTCAAAATTAATTTTTTTATGTGAAGCAGTGGTTTAGAAAGAAAAAAACTTGCGAGATATCCAGTATATATAATCAGCTAATGCAAAAAAAGCAGAAAAATATCAGAAGGCTCCTTTGAAAAATACTGCATTTTGACAAACTTTCTGTAAATTTTGGAGAATTGGCAGGTGATCTTCGCATGATTGCAACAAATAAAAAAAAATTTGTAATAAAAATGTAAAATACGAGATGCCTCATTTGAAATGGAATCAATCGGAACTTTAAAATTCGGATTCACCGGGATTTTGTTTAGTAAAAAAAATTTCAGTTAATTAGATTAAAACCGAACTAGTGAAATTAGTGCTCTAGAGACTAAAAAAGCGTACAACAATAGAAAAAGTGCAATACATTTTAAGAAAATTCTTTTCAAAATAAAATCTTTGACAATCAATATTTTCTCTACTAAACAAATAAATAGTCAATATTTAAAAAACATTGATGATGTAAGGGTCTGCTTTATGCGAGTCCGCCGTGGAATCCACCTATCATAACGTATTTTTATTTCGCCGACCTATACTGATTTGCTTCTCAGCCCTCTGTATCAAAATTGATACACTTAGAAAAATGTTTGTTTGAATCAAACAAATTCTTTCTTTAAACATGGCCAAACAAATATTTTATTTAATTAAACAAATATTTGTTTGTTTCAAATAAAATTGATTTGATACAAACACATCATTGTTAAACCCAAACAAATTTCATTTGAACCAAACAAATTTGATCTGAATCAAACACATATCTTTAATATAGGGTGAAACAAATGTTTGTTTGATTAAAACAAACATTTTTCTGAGTGTACGCCCTAGATTATAATTGCAACTTGTTTTAATTGCAAACGTTTTTATTTGTGACATGTGCATGAAGCATGTGTAAATTCTTCGTTGAAACAGGAAGAATGTGCAATGTGCACTGGCATGTTCAGAATGCGATTATTGGAAAGTGCAATGGAGCTCGTAGCGTAATAAACCCAAAGTGATAATTAGTGTAATTATTTCAGCAAATGACAGGCAGTCGTATGAATCGTATGCAACATGCCATTCTATTTTTCGAGAATAATACCAATTGTTGTAATTAGATTCCATTCATTCATTGCATTTGGTTAATAGCATTTCAGCAATTTACAACCGCCTATCATATTTTGATTAAAAAATATGTATCGATCATTTTTTTAATTTAATGTGATACGTGCTTTTGAATGAAATGATATATTCTCACTAATATGCATGAAATGCAAAGTGGTGAAGTAATTTCGGGTAATTGTTGCCGGAACGTAGAGATTATCACCTGTTGATTAAAATAGTAACTAGTGCCATTGCCAAAATTTCAGATTCTGCTACAACGGATGCTTTTAATTATACTTTAAATCGCCTCTTTTGTATGAATATACGTTACTCCCATCAGATGATCCAAATTTTTCGAATATTGAGTATATAATATTTTGTTTCCGCTTTAAAATACAATCCATAAAATGGGTTGCAGGTTTCTGGTTTTGTAACGAATAATTCAAAGCCCGAAATTAAAATCGGCCTTTTCAGCAAAATAAAAAAAATACTGGAAAAAAATCCCGAGCGAGGGAATTAGTACAGAATTGAGTTTCAGTTTGCGAATGCATGAAGGTGCAGTTTCTCGATGAATGCAAGCGGGGATGAAATCCTTGCGCGTCAAATCAAAAATTTCAACGGAGTAGCTTCTCTCATATTTTATGTTTCAATATCAGAGGTCTTGAAATATGTGTACATCTAGGAGCAGGATTTCTACAATTTCACCCAATTGCGAATGCGTTGGTAGAAAAATGCATGCAAGAAGGGCAAAAAAGGAAATTTTTTTTTGAGGAGATTAGATCGAGTTTTCTGTAAAAGACGTTAGAAGGAAAGAAGGGCGAAATTCAATAAAGCTGCAATGACAAAGGCGTGCATTTAATTTCATTCTGAATGCTGAACACGCGGAAGATCGACCGATTTCCGTTCGATAAGGACTTTCTCGAAGCGTTAACTGCAAAGGAAACCTACACTACGAAGCTTTCAATAAAATCAAAAAAAGGAGAATGAAATTTTCTGAGTGGAACACCATGTTGGAATTTCTTGAAAGGTTCACAGAAAAAAATAAACTTTCGTTTTGAATACAAAAATTATGTGAAAACTTACTGAAATCAAATTGAGCAACAGTTGGTTCATTTTGAACAGTACGAAGACTGAAAGCAATTTAGTTGTTTTTTAGTTTCTATATTGATTATGATAGCAAACATAGCTGGAGTTCAAAATGAGTTTGTAAGAAAATGAGTTGGAATAAAATTGAAACCTTAGTTTTTTCTGTGTTCATTGAGGAAAAAGTGTTCACCGGAAACAATTTCTGAAAGATTTGACCAATGTTGATGTTTTATTATTCGATGTAGAGATTTTTAGGAAAAATTGTTTCCACTACGTAAGTAGTTCATACAAATTGATTATTAAATTTTAAGTATACAATACTCGCAGTACGACAAAATATTGAAAATACTGCAGCTGTAGCTATTCTGAACTACTTAAAAGAATTATTTTGTGAAAAATATGTTCCCCAAATTTTATAAATACCCCAACACGATTCAGATGTCTAAAGAATTGCAGACCTTCAAATTTTGAAAATTTCTTCTACTTTTTGAATAAAGTTTATAATTATTTCTTTCAATTTTTATATATTTTGAGGAAATAGTGAACTGTTAAAATCAGCAAAGTTTGAAGGACTTTTCTCTTTAAGGGTTAGGATAAGTTAACTTTTGTTCTCTAGACTTGAAGTGGAAGCCTTAGTGAAAAAAAAAACAATTTATCATCAAAGGCAGTTCAGAATTGTTTAAACAATTAATATTGTGTCACTTTTAGCTGTAAATGGAAAGGTGGAGAAAATTTGAAGATTTTCGAATCTCTTCAACTATGTCACTTATCATTAAGTATTTTCTTCTTTCACAAGTTATACTCCAATTGATTAAAGAATTATTATTTCTGTAGACAAGTTTTTTTTCTCAAGAAATTATTGGTTCGTTATTTTTTTGGGGATAAATGAGCCTGTTATTTTTTTGGTTAATCTACACCATACAAATTTTGTCACAGGAATAATAATTGTTTAAACGAATGAAGTGTAACTTCTACATAAAGGACATTCCTAAAAATAATCCAGAAATGATTATTTATTAATTGTTTTAACAGTTGGAAATTTAAAATACATGAATTGAAGGTCAAATTTAATTTTTCAAATTAATAATAATTGTTTAAGCAATTAAAAATTAGTTTAAAAGTACTTAGAAATTTCATAATGAACGAAAAATGATAATTCATGCCTAATCATCATATTTTGAATCATCTTCTAATCCTTAAATATCTCAATGTTATCCAGATTCTTAAAGGATGACATAAAAAAACTAGCAGAAGTTTTTATTGTCGAAATTTTAGAACCAGAATTTTCAAATTTCCCAAAAGAGTAAATTTCCGAATTTTAAATTTCAGCAATTTACAATTATCAGAAATTTTAAAATTCTGCAATTTTCAGGAATTTGAAAATTCTGCAGTTGACAATTTTCAGGAATTTGAAAATTCTGCAATTTACTAAATTCAAAAATTCTGCAATTTCCTTTTTTCGAAAATTGTATAATTTCAGGTATATGATAAGTCGGCTTTCAAAATTTCGGGATTAAAAATTTTCAGTAGATTTATTTTAATTATATTTCTGGCATTTTTCCAAATTCGGGATTTTAAAAATTCAGCAACATTATGTCATCCCTACGAATTAGTTAAACATGACTAATTGAAAAGCAAAAAATCGGTTTGCGGAGATTTAAAACAACATTGAAGAAAATGTAGATTTTGGAAAATCTTGAAAAAAAAGAAGTCTTTTAAGAATTTTGAAAGGTTTAAGGAGAATGAGAACATTTTCTTAAGATGCCAAAAAATTGTTCGAAAAGAGTTTCGAAGGCTTTAAGACAATTTTTTTATTTTGCAGGATTAAAAAAAAATAATGAAAATTTAAAAAGATTTCAAATAAGTTGTCGACAATTTGAAATTCTTAGAAATTGGAAAATTCACGAATGATACAATTCCTGACAGTTCATAATATTGCCAAATTTGAAAAATTTCGAATCTCAACTTTAAAAAAAATTGTTTCAACAATAAATAAATGATAATATAAAAAATATTTTCGACTAATAACAGTATTTTTCTATTATTTAAAAAAATTTTATTGTTAAGATCCGTCGGAAATATTCGGAAATTAAAATTTTTTGGCAATTTTCTAATTTGGGGAATTTTCTGAAATCAAATTGCGAAATGTAAACAATTGAAAAAATTTTAAGTAATAAAATAAGAAATAATCAAAAAATACTTGTTTTGGAGAAAATATTTGTTATTTCATTTTTCATTATTTAAACAGTTTTTTAATTGATAATTTTCAGGAATATTATCCGGATTTTTCAAATTTGGCAATATCATAAACTATCGAAACTTTTATTATTAGAGAATTTTAAATTTTCGGCAATTCAATAATTTCTGATATTTTCTTTTTCGGGATTTTTTTAGTCGTCCCATTTTTCAATCCTGCTTTAAAAAAGTAAAAAAAAGTTTGGATGATTTTAATGGAATTTTCGAAATTTTTAACGATTTTTCGTATTCTCTACAGTTACGGAATTTTCCGTGAGACTAATCCCTTTTCCAGCTCGTTCAAGGCAAACTTTACGAAAAATTTCATAATAATAGTCAATGTAAAATTTTTTCAAAATTTTAGGAAAAATTTGAGTCATTTGAAAAGATATTGAAGAATTTTATAAGTTTTAAAGAGATTATGAATATTTTAAGACTTGAAAAGTGTGCAGAAAATCTATAAAATATTTTTCCTTCACTTCAAAATTTCTAAAAGTGCTAAGTATCCTCGCACTTTGATTCGAATTTTTCTTAAAATTTAATAAATTCCTTTAAAAAAAATCTGAAATCTTCAATTATCTTTTTGAATTTCCTCAAGAATCGTAAGAAAATTATATTAAGCTCGAATGTCAGTTTTCAAAAACTTCTCTACAAATAAATAGCTATTCGAATTATTTTTTTAAATAAAAATAATGACCCCCCCCCATTGGAAAAAATACTGATGCTAGTCATTTAAATAATTGTTAATCAAAAGAAAATAGTTAACGTTGAATTATTTTCACTAATCTGTCGGTACATTTTGCTACTGACAATTAGTTAAATTAGTTTGTCATTCTAATTAGCTGGTGAAGCAAGAAGCCATCAATTTGAGTAACAATTATTTCAAATTTAATAATTTTAAATAAGATTACAATAAAATTTAAAATCCTATTTAACGTCCAACACTCAAATTAATGTATAGAATTCCTTAAAATAAAACAAGAATCCAACGACCAAATTCGGAGAAATACCATACAATGCTCCTTTTGTGATAAAAAAAAAAAAAATTTCTTTGGACAAAAATAAAAAAAAAATAAAAAGAAGTGAAGATTATAAACGCTTTCATATTGTGATTTGATAATAATAAAAAATACAAAATACGAAAGGAATAAAAAAGAAAAGGAAGAGGATTTGGTTGGTTGCCTTCTCATTGTTCTTTCTTTCGTCTTTTGTATTTTTATTATTATTAAATCGCAATGTAAAAGCATTTATCATATTTACTAATATTTACTCATTTTTCTTTTCTTTTTTTTATTTTTGTCCTAAGAAATTTTTTTTTTTTTTAATTACAAAAGGAGCATTTTATGGTGGTTGTTCAAGTTTGGTTGTTGGATTCTTGTTTCATTTTGAGGAATTCTACACATTAAAAATTATTTAAGTGTAAATAATGTTTAGTGAAATTTTATGAATTCAGATTGAGAGGTTATTAAAAGATATTGTGAAAAACGAAGGTTTTAAATGAAATACATAAAAATGACTTTCTCGACTCAAAATTTTTCATCGATATACGTCTGCTTTTATAAATTATAAATCTTCCCTCTTGCTACTTATATTCTGTTCTCTACCTCTCCGACCCTCATCTTGGACGATAATTGAATCAGTTTTAATGGGATGTTAAGCTTGCGATGGGAACGAAAGTTTTCTGGAAGCCCATCACGTTGTTGGGTACATCTTCCTATCCACAAGCAGCATCAGTCCCTCTCGAGAGAGTCGTTAAGCTTGTATTGCTACCCCCTCGGGAATTAATCACTTCACTATATATGTATATAATATCCTCCTCCCATTTATTGCATTGCACTCCCATCCATTCGAATTCCTTTCGCTTTTTTAAAAACACTTTCACGAGTTCGTCTCATGAAAAATGCTCTATCTTCCCTCATTCGTGCATACCGAAACATCTCACTCTGAGAATTTCCGGAAAATATTCTTATTTACTGGGTTTATGGACTTTGTTGCATCAGGTTTGTAGATCTCGAGATCAGAAAGAATGATTTATAATCATTGTGAACTACAGATTTATTTCCAGTGATGAGAAATAACTCGTTTTTTGAAACTAGTTACTGTAACTACTATCCGTTAAAATAATTCAGAAACCCTAGTTTTGGTACAGATTATAGTGAAAATCTCAGCAGAAAAAAAATTTAAAAATATGGGACAAATTACACGTTGCAGGTGAAGATTTTCTATACATTGAGACAGAGTTTTGAAATTTTGAGTCGATTAGCAATTTTTTTCTGAAGAGTAAAAGTTTAAATAGTATCATTATCTTAGGATCGTTTTAGGATACTTCACTTGAAATGGCTCTTACTCCCTGGAACTATATTACAAAAAATCTGCATGTTTTTGACTTTTCAAAATAGTGTATGTAATGTCAATGAACAAAAAGTTGCACTTGAATGTTCAAAAAATTATTTTTTTTTTTCGGAAAATAAAAAGGGCTTTCCGATTATCAGAGGAACCACACAGCAGGAGACCTTGCCTGTGTTACTGCTACTAATCGGAAATCCCTTTATATGTAAAAAAAAATAAATTCTGAGAATAAATTTTTAAACATTTAGGCGCTGCATTCAGCTGATGGAATCTACATGTACCATTTTTAAAAACCGAAATTGTGCCATTTGCTTCAAGGATCATTTCCGTATGTTCTTTGGTTTCGGATGTGACACATCACTACTCATTTGTTATTAATTTAGTAACAAATAATTATTTCCGGGTCTGAATTTTTTTATAATGCACAGAAAGAATCAAAGAAACTCATATATTTTTTGCAGATTTTTTGTAATTTATTTTGAAGTAGTAACAGACATTCAGATTTGAGAATTCTGGAATGATCGTATGATGACGCTACTTTTTAACATTTCACTTGTCAGGAAATAATTACTAATTGACTAAAACTGCCAAAACTCTTTCTGCTGAGATTTTTACTATATTCTGTACAAAATTAATTTTTTTGTCAATCAGTGTTTAGAAAATCGGTGTGCTTCCCATTAAGATAATCATTTTTAACATTAAAACTGAACAAAAATTTTTGTGTTGAAAATTGTGATCATTTGCATATATCTTGATGCAATCTCTTCTTCACTTTTCTTATTAATTAAAAAAAAAGTATGTTTACGAAGCTTAGATAGTACTTCAAAATCCAAAAAGTAGCCAAAAATAGAAAAAAATTACCTATTCAAAAAGCTTTTTCAAAATCTAAACATATTTTTGATAGTTTTATTGATGCTCACTTGAGCAATATGCGAATAGGCAATTCATTTTATTTGGGAATAAATGAAAAAAAACGCAAATTTAATCCAATGGCTCATTTCAGTCATCTTCATAAAATTATAATTCAAATAAGAGATTTTTTTTTGTTTTTTTTCTGTTCATTCGCAGTCAAAGAAAAAGTGAACGAAACATTCCGATTTGTATAATATAAAAAGTCAATTTTCTTAAAAAACCTGCACTTATAACTTTTGAAAATTTATTTTTATTTTCCCTTCTGTGAGGAATACATCCTGTTCATTTTATGCGGGCTAAGTAATTTTTATGGTTAGGAGAATTATTCTTCTGAAATAAAATTATCGCATTTTCTCGAAAACGACAAAAAATACATAAAAAAAAGTTTTAAACAAATTATATTAAAAAAAAATTCTTCTGGCTTGTAAAATGGTTTGAACCACATAAAGCTGATATGATGCCTTCCTTACACAGAAACTTTTTGAAAGATTTAGAGACAATTTTCAATTGTGTAGGATTTTAAAAAAGTTTAGAAAAACTTACAATTTGTCCAGAAAATATTCAGAAGTTTTGAAAAGATTCCAAAATTACAGAAATCTTGAGAAGTTTCAAAAAATTTTAAACAAAATGTAGATTTTTGAAGATTTTGAAAAAAATAAGCTTCTTCAGATTTCTGGAAGGATTCGAGTGATTAAGAAGATTGGCTTAATATTCCTGGAAAAATTTCAAATGATTTTTTATTTTTTTTTATGAATTTTAGGAGAAAATTTAAGAATTTTCAAATGGCTTCCTTATATTTTGAAAATCTTGAAGCGAAAGTTAATCTGCAATAATACAAAATTTCCAAAATAGTTACAGATTTTTGAAGATTTTGAAGAAAAGTTTCAACGTTTTTTGAAGGATTTTAAAAGGTTTGTATACTTTCAATAATAAAGGATTGTTCTTAAGATTTCTGGGAAGATTTTAAATGATTTTTCATTTAAAAAAATTAATATTAAGGGAATATTTAAAAATATTTTAAAACATTTCTAAAGATTTTTAAAATATATCGAATCTCAAAAATATTTCAAAAACCTCACAAAATGTAGATTTTTTTAAATTGCGAAAAAAATTAGAAGCTTTTTAAAAATCTTGAAAGGTTTCAGGAGAAGATAATAATTTTCCTAACATTCCTGCGAGAATTTTCAATGAGTTTTTACTTTAGAAGATTGATTTTTAAAGAAAATTTAAAAAGATTTTAAAATCTTTCCAAAGATATCTAAGAACGTCGAAAACAATTCTGAAAATTTTAAAGGCAATTATTAATTTAATTTAATTAATTAGTAATTTCCAAATATTTCTGAAAATTTCAGGAAAAATTAAAATAATTGTAAATGGTATTTAGAAATCTTGGAAGCTTCGAAGTGAATAGCAATATTTTAAAACCTACAATTTTTTCATTTCTCTTACATTTTTAAAAGTTCTAAATATCTTTTGAACTGATTTGAATTTTTTCCAAGATTTGATAATATACTTTTAAATAATACAATTTTCTTCAAAATTTTCTAGATTCTTTCTCATATGGTGTGAAATCCCTTAACTGCAGTGTTTACAAACTTAAAAAAAAATAGTTATTCCACATTTTTATGTTGTATTTAAATTTTTTTCGGCAAATAGAACAATTACACGCTCTCGTAGCGTGTTTGATGATGTTAGTATTTCTAAAATATAAAAGTAACTAAAAACAAAATTACATTTTAAAATGGATACGATAACGATAATTAAAGTCGGCACAAAAAGTCTTGACGCCTGACTTTGCAGCTTTAGTCCTGTGCCAGAAAACATCGCAGAATTATGAGTCAAAGATAAAAACGTTCTTCATCATCATATCTGTAGGATAATGTCAGCTTTATTTTCGTCAAAAATTTAACAAATTCTTGAATATTCTCCCAGGTGTACTTCACAAGTGCAAATTTTTGAAATTTCAAATTAATTCAGTATTGTCATCAGTAGAGCTGACAATGTGAAAAATAATTACCTCGGCTGTGGTTAGAGATTTCAAGTTGAAATATACCTTGAAAAAATCTTCTCGATTCAGCGGTTTCATATCAAAAATTGAAAGGTCAATAAAATTAATAATTTATAAGTAAAAAGCTACTGAATAATGTCGATAATAATGAGTTGCAATACTGAACAAGTGGTAATGAAAAAACATCCTTCTGGCTATTGTCTAATGTAGCTGTGATACTGATCATCACTAAGAAAAATTTTTCGTTAGTTGGGGTTTTAAAAGTGGCAAACTTCAAAAATGATCAAACAGAATTTTTTTTTTTTGATTTACAGTATAAATTAGCATATTACTGGAATACTAAATGTTTAATGAACTCATTCTGCATTAATCAGAAATCAATTAAACCACTGAACAAAATTAATGAGCGGCAACTGGAAGTGTTGACTAATTTCAAAGTTTGTCAGCTGGTGAAATCGGAATCTTGAAGCTAACATTGTTTTCGCGGATGTCAAGTTCCTCTACGAGAACTTAGTAAGATTACGATCCTCTTATCCTTTCTGAAACTTCCTTATCGACTTTGCTTGTAATCTTCTTGAAACTTTAGCCATCTCCTATTTTGAAGTATCAGAAAACTTCAAAGATCTTCTTGTATTATTTACTAAATTAAAAATGTTTTCTTCTAAATAAATCGAAGCCTCAATATCCTGAAAGACCACATTCACTTATTAAGTTTTATGTTCTACTTTACTACAAAATTGGAAGGTAGTAATCTGGTTTAAATTCTAAAACAAAAATCAACACTCGGGTGGTCAAAAAATACATTTCAAAATTTTTTCTTTTCAGAGTGTTTTCATTTTTAATTGGTCAATGTAAGACTGGTTAAAAAGAAACTTTTTAGACTATCCTAATGCGAAACCCTTTTTTCAGGCTTTAAACATTTTTTTCCTATTTTGTAGACATGTCCCATTTATCATATTTTACCTTAATTTTGATTAAATCCTAATTTGAATTTCAAAACCGAAAATAAAAGAAATCGAAGCGATGTGCAATTAAACCTCACACGGAGTGAACGAGCGAAAAACAGTTAATTCAGGAAAAACCGATAATTACACGTTTCTGGATAATAGGACATCGAGTCTATTCTTTATTCAGTGACACCCGGAGAAAAAAGAAATCCTTTTATCTTTCACTTTCGATTATCTCCAAATCAAATACTCTTTATCTGACATTTAATATTAATATAATTAATAATAAATTGTAATATATACATAGTAAATAAAATAAATAATAATTTTATTATAAAATTAATTGTAATTTGAATAGTGCAGAGGTCTGAAATATAAAATAATTTCGAAGTCTGTTCGTCTAAGTTTTAAAAAATTGTATGCTTAACTATAATAATTATCAATGTCTTCGGAATTTATTTGTAATTTCAAATATTAAATTATTTTTTTTTGTATTTCTAGCTTTGATTTTTAAAAGTGCAAGGGTCGAATTTTCATGCATATCCTTCTCCCCCACCCCTTTGTTACTCCTCACAATTGAAACGTTTTCAATTTTTAATCTGTAAAATTGAATAAATTTCAATTGCAAATCTTCGAAATTGAAGAATTTTGTATTGTAAATCTTCGAAACTGAACTACATACCTATTGCAAAAAAAAAAGTTAAATTTTTTTTTTGCAACTTAAAATTCAGTAATTCTGAAGATTTAAATTTTGAATTTTTTGAGTTTCGAAGATTTAGATCTGAAAAGTCTTGATTTTTTTGATCATCAAAATCATCAAAATTTAAGAATTTCGATTTACGGAGCTTTATAATTGATGATTTTTCAATTGTGAATCTTCAAAATTAAACTGTTGAGAAAAAAAATGTAATTGCATCTTTATAAATTATACGCATTAAGAGTTTAAGATTGAATTGAAGAAATCTTCAAGACAGATTCATTTAAAAACGATGTTAAATATTTCATGATTTTAAAGTATAAACATTCCAAATTAAACACGTTGGGCAATTAGAAAGATTCAGATTTCCAGAAGCACACAGAAATATATTTTTTTAAATAAATAAATTTTCATTTTTTAACTTTAGACTTGAACTATTTTAAAAACAGCATTCAAAATTGCATCATTTTCTATTATACACATTCAATATTGAAGAGTTTTCAATTGCAACTCTTCAAAATAAAAAGATTTTCCATTTTAAATCTTAAAAATTGACCTACATTTCGATTACAACCAAAAAATTGAAAATGGCATAATTTTAAATTATAAACATTCCAAACTAATGAATCTTCAATCCTAAATCTTAAAAATTGAAGAATTTGAAAATGTAAATCATTAAAATTCAAGGTTTTTCAATTGTAAGTCCTCAAAGTTAAACTACATATTCAAAAATAAAAAAAAAATAAAACGTTGAAAATTGCATACCTACCTTTCAAAAAATGCATCTTGAAAATGGAATAATTTTCAGTTTTATTTTTTCAAAATTCAAACATTTCCAAATGTAACTCTTAAAAATTGTAGAATTTTGTAATTCAGACGATTTACACTTTTGATTTTTGTCAATTTTGAAGATTTAGATTCAAAAAGTCTTGACTTTTGATTCTTCAAAATCATCTAAAATTTTTATTGATTCATCTTCAAAATTGAAGATTTTTCAACTTTAATTCTTCAAGATTGAAATATAAAACAAATGAAAATTACGTATTTTTAATTATACACATCAAGAATTGAAGAATTTTCATTTACAAATCTTCAAGATAGATCTATTTTGAAAAGATGTTCAATATATTATGATTTTCAACTATAAAAATTAAAAATTAATGAATCTTAAATCTTAAAAATTGAAGAATTTTGAAATGAAAATCATTCAAATTCAAGGTTTTTCAATTGTAAGTCCTAAAAGTTAAACTACATATTCAAAAAAAAAAAAAAAAAAAAAAACGTTGAAAATTACATACCTACCTTTAAAGAAATACATCTTAAAAATTGAATAATTTTCAATTTTATTTTCTCAAAATTCAAAAAATTTCAATTGTAACTCATCAAAATTGTAGAATTTCCAATAGTTAATATCTAAAAAAGAAGTTTTCATTTTGAAAATTTGAAATGAAGAATTTTGCAATTCTGACGATTTACACTTTTTATTATTTCAATTTTGAAGATTTAGATTCAAAAAGTCTTGACTTTTGATCTTCAAAATCAGCCAAATTTCTATTGATTTATCTTTAAAATTGAAGATTTTTCAACTCTAATTCTTCAAGATTGAAATATAAAACAAATCAAAATTACGTATTTTTTAATTATACACATCAAGAATTGAAGAATTTTCATTTACAAATCTTCAAGATAGATCTGTTTAAAAATAATACCTTCTCTGGATGAGAATGTAAAAATGTTTAATATATTATGATTTTAAACTATAAAAATTCAAAATTAATGTATCCTAAATCTTAAATATTAAACTATATATCCCACCATACCTATAAAATACCTTTAAAATATAAATCTTTAGAATTGTATAATTTTCAAATTCAAGAATTTTCAATTTTAACTCTTCAAAATTGTAGAATTTTGAGTTGTAAGTATTTAAAATTAAATAGTTTTTTACTTTGATTATATAAAATACAAAATTCTATAATTCTGATGACTTGCTTTTCAAATTTCAAAGATTTCAATTTAAAAAGTCGTGGCAATTGTCTTTCAAAATCATCAAAATATTTAGGAATGAATCATTAAGAATAAAAGAATCTTCCATTGTGAATCAGAAAGATTCAGAAATCCAGAAGCGCTCAGAAAAATATTTGTTTTGAAGCAAAGAAACCATTACCTCAACATATTTTTTCATTCAACCAAAAATAACTTCAAATTGTAGAAAATAATTTTAAATTGAAGAAAAATTTTTATTGTAACAAAAAAAGCATTTATTTAAATCAAAAAAATCTCCTTGGCTCAGAGCCGATGATTTTTTTTTTATTATAAGAAATTTTCTTTGCATAAAAGAATCTTTTCTGTGTGCATTTTTTCAAGAACATGTTATTACCATATAAAATCCAAAATGAACTTACTAATTTATTTCTCTGATTTTCATTTCTGATATCAAATCTCATATTGAAATAAAAGTAATATGTATACATATTACTGTAAGCCGTTCAAAATTAAAATATTAAAATTATATGACTGCTGTTGCAAATATATTAATATTTATTTTAATTTATGACGCTAATAAAATATAAGAAAGCACGGTTCAAGAGTTTTCTCAAATATTTGATTAAATTAGTGAACCGTTTATTTTTAACAACATCTTTGAAAATTGAAACTACTAAATGTGTTCGATATTTTTACTTCCTGCTTAATCTATTGTACTAGAAAAGTAGATGACCAAATCTAAGAATACATTTGTTAAATATTGCGAGGCCAAAGCCAAATAAAATATGTTGAAAAAATTTGTTAGTGGTATTAATTTTAAAAATTATAAAAAAGACTTTGCTTTTATAGACATTTTTGTACAGAAGTATGGAAAAAATCAAATTACCTAATCTGATTATAGCGATATTAAACTATTTATAAATTTATTAAAATATTTTATCATAATTGCTGAAAATTGATTTTAGACTATAATTTTTGATACATGGATACATGGAGATAATTGACAATGTACAAACCGAATGGCCCAAGGGAGTTATATAACGTTTCATTTACTCATCAAGGCAACCATCCATCACGCGTTCTGAATGCTACATTACACAAAATATGGACTATAGCGACTGCCGTAATTATTACTCAAATTAGTGCGAACATGAAAAATAAATTAATATATTTTACAATTCAACTGTAAAAAATCCATCACAATTTTATCAAAGAATTTTAACTATCTCTTCAATAACGATATTTTGTATTCCTTCATGTTTTATGATGGTTCAATCTTTTCTTCTCCCTTTGAGTCTTTCATAATATTACCAGGGTTTTTCATATCCAAAGGGAAAGAAGATATACAAGCATTTTTCATTGAAAAGTGTGGTCTCGTGCATTTCAAAGATATTTTATATTTGATAACATTTTTAAAGTATTTCTTATAATCTTTATTTGTTTTTTTATTATTATGTTGTATTGCATAATTACATGCTTCCGATAAATATTCCGTCAAAGAGTTTTTTTTTAATTCAGTACATTCCTTAAAATTTTTTTAATTATGTGAAAATTTTTAAATTTCATGGATATCATATATAATTTCTTGAAAACCCTTTGAAACTATTGAGCTCCCTGAAAATCCCTTGAAATTCTTTCAGATTCCATGAAAACTCTGGAAATTGCTCAAATCTTCATAATGCCAAAAACATCCTTCAAGATCCATGTAAATTCCTTAAAATCCCTAAAAAGCTGTGAAAATCCTTGATCTTCCGTAAAATATTTCGAAGTATTACGAGATACCTTGAAATCTTCAAAATCTATTTGAAATTCATTAAAATTTTTGAAATACGTGAGAATCTTTCCGAACCTCTGGAAATACCAAAAAACATTTTAGAAGCCGTTTAAATTTTTCGAAATCCCCTAAAATCCTTTGTCATAAACGGAAAACCTTTGAAATTTCGTCAAATCTTTCAAAATCTCACCAAATCCTTGAAAATCCGTGGATATACTTTAAAATCTGGTTAAATCTATTGAAATCCTGTAAAATGCTGTGAAATTATTAAAAGCCCTTTGAATCTCTTCAAATCTCTTGAAATTCTTTAAAATCTTTGCACATCTTTTAAAAGCCAGTGAAATCTTATGAAATCCTTCCAAATCTTCAATATCCTAAAAAAAATTTCCTGACACACTTCAAAATTCGTGAAAATAATTTAAAATCTCTTGAACTCACTCAAAATATCTGAAGATCATTTTTAGTTATTCTCAATTCCCTAAAATTCATAAAAACACGTCGAAATCTGCTGGTATGTCTCTGAATCGCGTAACATTTTTCGAAATTTGATTGAGCTCCTTGAAGTCCCTTAAAATCTTATCAAATCCCTGAAAAAAATTGAGATTCGAATCTGAAATCTCTCGTAATCCTTTCGAATCTTTTGAAATACACTTAGAATTGTTTAAATCCCTTAAAATCTCTTGAAATCTCTTAAATATTTTGAAATATAATAAAATCTTTGAAAAGCAATTAAAATTAGTTGAAATCGTTCAAAAATCTTAAGAATGTTCAGAAATCCTTTGAAATACCCTCAAATCTTTTAAAATCTTCTGCAATCCCGTGAAATCTTTAAATCACCTTTAAATATTTTAAAATACTTTAAAATCTCTCAAAATAACTTGATATCTTTGTCAATATTTTGAAATCCCTTGAAATTTTATGATATTCCTTTAAATCTTTAAAATCCCGTTCAAATCACTGGACATCCTTGAAAATTTGTAAAAATACTTCAGAATCTTTGAAAATTCCTTGGAAACCATTAAAATACATTGAAGTCATCGTTCTTAATACCCTAAAATCCCAAAAATCCGTCGAAATTCTTCGGTAACTCTTGAAATCCCGTAAAATCTTTTGAAATCTGATAAAACTGCTTGAAACCCCATAAAATCTTGTAAAATCACTTGAAAAAATGAGATTCTCTGTGAAATTTAACTAGGTATTTTCTGCAAACTCTTGAAATCTCATGAAATCCCTGAAAAAGTTCGGAAATCTCGTTAAATATCGTAAAATTTTTGTAATTCTTTGAAATGCTTTTTATCCCTTTCAAATACCTTCAAATCCCTTGAAAACTTTCGAAATCTCGTTTGCACTGAAAATAATTGATATCTTGTTATTGAGTAAAAAATATAAAATAATTGATGGAAGTTGCCAAAGCTTTTTAGTTCCTTTGTAATTCAATGCTTCAATGCAAAGTCAAATAAAAAAAAAATAGAGAATTTAAAATTTGGTTCTACTTATTCATGTGTTCATTAAAAGTCTATAGCTTTTGTTTTTCAATAGAGAACCTCCGCAGTACATATATTTTTATAAAATCCTCAACATCTCACTAGGAATTACAAGAAAAGAATATGTTTATCATTTAGAAAATATATGTTTTCAAGTGCTCACTAAAAATTAAATTAATATGAGCTTACCTTTCTGAGAGATGTGCATTATCTAAACAAATATGATTGAAATATTCAACCTAATAGACACAATAGCTATGTTTTTATTTGCAATAAAAAAAGACTAGTATACATTCCCCCCCCCTAGTATTAAACAAAATTATTCAACAAAATGAAAGATGGGCCAATACATGTTTGCTGAACAATAGCTATTATTAGTAAGCGCAATGAGATTATGATATATAACTAAGGAATTTGGTGTCTGATACATATTTTACTAATTTTATTCACATTTTTGACTCTATGAACCATTTCTTTGAAGTTTCGTTTTCTGTGATTTTGTTGGGTTCTTCAAATCCTAATGCTAAGAAAAAAGAATGTGGTCATTATCATGCGAATGTGTCACAAGTGCTGTTTTTCATTTAGCCTTTGACAATCATTAATATGTTCCCTAATCCTAGTTTTGA
Source organism: Andricus curvator (assembly GCA_932195095.1). Taxonomy (NCBI): domain Eukaryota; kingdom Metazoa; phylum Arthropoda; class Insecta; order Hymenoptera; family Cynipidae; genus Andricus; species Andricus curvator. The sequence continues at coordinate 534,208 of CAKNYM010053196.1, forward strand.
TATATCTGCTAGTTTGACATATGTAAGCACATAAAAATTCACAGGGAACATAGTAGATAATATGTGTTAGTTGTTTGAACGGAAGATCTGTATTTTTTGAAAAATATTTAAAAGGATCATCCACATAGGTAAAGACTACTTTCACATGGTACTGACTATACAATGTTTTGTAAGCTTCAGAAAGTTTTTTGATATAGGGTAGAACCAAAATATTTTCAAGCTTAGTTGGATTATTATTGTTGTTACATCGAGGGTTACCAGCTCTCTTCTTTAGGATGTGTATTCTACTTCTGATAAACTTATCTATGAGTTTGTTGGGATAGTTATTATCTCCTAACAAATCATAAACGATTCTAATATTCCGATCATGAAAACTACTATCTGCTAATTCGACTGCTAAGTCCGTTAAACTGGTAATATACTGGTCAATAGGTTACCACTATGAACAATAGTGAAATCAAGAAAATTAGGTCTATTTTTAATATCCTTCCCAATCGTAAATTGTAATTTCTCGTGACATGAGTCAATTTAATATTTCTCAAAATCATGTTTGAAAATTTTATGTATGTGTATTTTTAAAACTAATTTTCATTTTGTGATTATCTGCCAGTGAAGTTTAACGCCAGACTATAAACGTTTCTAATAAGGGTATCCTGTCTCGTGATCTGAATTTTAGGTACAAAGCGTAAGAGTACTAAAGCACCTGGAGCTTTTACATAACATTTCGGTAGTGTAGAGTCTGCTTCGTCACTTGCAATTTCGCGGTTTTATGCTACTTGCATCTGACAGGATGAAATGGGAAGAGAGGATGCATTCTTGGCTTATACAACGGGATGCTTGTACTTACGATCTTGCACGTAGTTACTGCATCTTGGCTCTGTGCTAGCGAGGCAAAGAGACGAACGTGACAAGACGACGAAAATTTCCTTTTACAGGCCAAATGGAGTAGGTATGCTGGCAAGAGGAAGGGCGCTAAGATAATTTAGGTAATTTACACCCCTATCTCGACTACCGTTCTTTTACGTGCTTGGTTCAGTTGTAATAGAACTGAAATGATTTTTAATGGCAAAATTCGATAACCGAGGGACGTCCCTAGAATTAGAGTACTTTGTATTTGAGAGAACATAACTTTATACTGAGCAATTTAGTTTCACGCTAAAAGGTTTCATCATTGCTGTTCACACTACTCTAAATGGTACCAAAAGTTAGTAGAGTGAAGGATTATTACAAATCAACAGGTGAAGACAATCCATAGTCCAAAAATGGTATACAATGGACAACTTGGAAGAGATCGACAGTTGGTAGATTTGCCAGATATAAAAATATAATTTCGTGTATCATATAATTGGTACAATGCGCAATTTAGAACAGAAAAAAGTCTGGTAATGTAGTTGAAACGGTACAAAGTTTGGCAGAGTTTAAAAAATACTAGCTTCCAGTCACATGCGTGTATATGAAAATGCTCATACAACTTCGGCTGGTGTCAAAAGAAAATTCAATTCCTTTCCTTCGTGCTTCTTCAGTTTCAACTACCAAATCTACACAGATTTCCTACATTTTTTGACAATGTAACTTGTTTCATTTATCAAACCATTTAGAAATATTTATGTACATTTTATACGAACAAGATATTAATTTTTAATTTGGAGAAAGGTAAGAAGAAAAATGGAGAGTCGATATCTGTCGGATTTCGATTGGAATACATCATTTTTATGCTTTGAACTGAAAAATATTTTTATCTTCATAAGACTTGAATTTAAAAATCATTCTATCCATGTCAAATCTCACGCTTTTATATGAAAACTTTGTTTGTAATTTGAAAATATTTTTTTGTCATAATTCTAAAATTGAAAAAAGGAATTATTAAAGGAAAGGGCACATTTATAAGGGATACTTTGATGTGGGTGTTGATAGGAAGAACCTCAAGAAATAAGACGGGAAGAAAAGCTGTCTGCATCACAATATGAAAAAACGAAATTTTCCTATTTGTAACCTTTGATAAAAGAACAAAATCACTGTGGCATAGAAAATGTTATCTTTTTCTGAAAATCTACATGCCAATACCTTCAATTCCAGCCAACTGGAAGACACTGGAATTAAAAGAATAGATACGAGCATAGTGATCCAAGGAAAAGGAATTTCCTCATTTTTCTAATGTTTTCACCTACTGATAACAAAAAATCAATACTATGACATAGCATATTTTATTTTTGTATGCACATCAAAATGCCAAGACCTTCACTTTGAGCCATTCCCGAAAGAAATAGGACTAATAGAAAAGCTGCTATCATAGTCGTCTGGAAAATGAAGTTTGCTCATTTTTTCTTATTTTCTAATCTTTGATGGCAAAAAAGCATGAGTTGGACATATAACATTATTTTTTTCTATGCATAAGTATTGTGAGACCTTCAATTTCAGCCATCCTGAATGACAATGGAACTGAATGAAAATATTCCAGGATTGTGATCTAAAAAAAGGAATGTCCTCATTTTTCTAATTTTTTACACCCTAATAACAAAAAAGAAGTACTATAGTATAGGAAATTTTATTTTGCAATACACTTCTACAGTTCAGGACGTTAAATTTGAGCAATTTCTAAAAAAACCGGACTAATAGAAAACGTTTCGACATAGTGGTATAAAAAACGGAATTTCCTCATTTTTATTATTTTTCAATCTTTGATAACAACAATAAATCAGAATGGCCTTCAGTTTAAGCGATCTTTGAAGACAATCGATCTAAAAGAAAAGAGTCCAGCAAAAGAGGCTAAAAACGAAGTTTTCCTATGTAGCATCCACTGATAACAAAAATAAGATACTGTGATATAGAAAATTTTATTTCATAATAAACTTCTATATTTCAAGATGTTTAATTTGAACCATCCCTTAAAAAGATCTGACTTGTGCATAGTGTTCTAAAAACAAAATTTCTTCATTTCTCTTATTTTTTAATCCTTGATGACCGAAAATATCAGTATGAAATATTCGTTTTTATTCATTTATACACATCTACGTTCCAAGATCTTCAATTTGAGCTATCTTTGAGTAAAATCAATTTAAAAGAAAAGATTCCCGCAGAGTGGTCTAAATGAACTTTCCTCATTTTGTAACCTTTGATGAGAAAAAAGCATTAGTATGACATAGACAATTTTATTTTTGTATGAACATCATGATGCGAATAACATCAATTGGAGCCCTTTTCAAAGAAAATCGAATTTTCAAATTTTAAAGTGTACAATAGTTGGTGCAATGCACAAGTACTCTATACAAATATTAAGCAGTCTAAAAATTGAATTAAGGAATCTCTCGAAAGAATGCCAAAATCAATCAAGAAAATCTTTCAAGAGTCCAAGAATATAACATATAAACAAATAACGGTTCCAGCTGAATAAATTTGCTGATATAACTAAAAAAATTCGGTCCAAAGCGTGAACATGAAATTAGTGATATCGTGCCAAGAGCGATTGTATTCTGTTTCTTGCGGACCGGAAATTTAACCAACATGAACCCAGGCTGACCATGAGTTGCTCCACTGTCAGAAACAGAAACTAATATAATAAAGTGGCAAAGCGCAGATTTGGCTAAACTCGAGTTTAGTAAACTAAATTATGCGCTTCGTTATGCCCAGTCCCTAAATTTGTCAGATTCACAAGGACAGTGTTCCAAATTTTCCGAAATGACTAACCTATCTTCAGTTTCACCGCATATTATAAAAATCACAAATTAAAAAATTGTCGCTAAACGACCTCTTTGTGGCGAATTTCCGTAGCGTCAGAAGTACATTCCTTTCTTTTATTCATGATACTCTAAATTTGCACTGAAAAATCTTGGCACCGGAAATGAATTCTTGAGAGGATTTAGGAGCACAATAATATTTCTTGTTAATTCCCTCGTTAAGGAAAAGGCAAAATAAGTATCGATTACCTTCTACAACTGAGAATTATTCAAATTGAACTGCTGTTTGAGTAATGTACTCTAAATGTTCATTGAAAGTATGAAGATCGGAAATGAATTTTCCAGTTTCGACTACATACCCTGCAATCACCTTTACAAGCAATAAATTGTCTGTAATTTACGAAAATGATCATCCTATGTGGAGTAACGCGCTATTTAACTTCTGAACAAAATGATGCTTTTATCTTCAATTTATGTGTTCCACTTGCCCCGAGTATAAAGCTCGAAAGCTATTGTAAAAACAACAATAAAGCGGTACACTTTGGTGATCACTTTGCTACTCGAGCCCATTAGGTAGAATTCTACTGAAATTTCAAATTGTTTCCTTCGTTTCAAAAAATCCTATTGAGCGTTTTAACAAATATTAACAATCATAAACTTTGATTGCATTTGAATGAAAGTCGTTTATTCGAAAATAACTTGTTTTACCAATTCTTATCAAAGTTTTCATTTTTTCACAATTAAGATGCTCCACAATTTGATAAAACATTTTTTCTTTACTTTTATGTACGACCTTGATCTGAGGTATAGGTTCTGTATGCTATAAAGAACAGGACCTTCGCTTCAGTGCCTCAACGGATGTACTTCAGCTCCTGCAGACACCTATCTTTCGATAAAAACATTCCTCGTGTGGTATCTCGACTTTTTTGCATTTAAAGAAGAAAGGAAAGGAAGGAAAGAGAAAACGAGAAAAAGAGAGGACATTTTTATGAAGAGGAAAACGGTGTTTTGTCTCGGAGCGTTTCGATTGTTTCGACAGAAGTTTTTCGATTTTTATTTTAGACTTTTTTATTATTTAATTTTTCCGATTTCAGACTGCTTAATATTAGACATCTTATTATCTCATCTATTTTACTCTTTATTTAAGAAATATACATATTATTAAAAATGTGACCTATGTTTCTATTAAATGTGACATGTCATTTCCGGTCTTTCGTGATGAGTTTAAGTCCAACATTTATTTTTTGCCTACTATTCAGGTTCTTAACATTTTATAATTTTTTTTTGAATAATTACAAATCGTGCTATAATCGGATGTACATTTTTTTGTAAAAGTAACTCCAGTGAGCAACTTGTTTCTTTGCGATACCTTAAACGGGTCTCGAGATAATCGCGAAAATCTGTCAACCAACGAAATTATGTTTTCTTATGATATAAAAAAAAAGTTGTTTCCGATCCGAAAAGTTCAGTTTCTTCGTCACCTATGCAAAAAGAAGCTTAAGAAAATAAAAAAAAATAAAACACGCGCGCTACGTGCGCAATTTTTTGTTTTTGTTTGTTAAGTGCAATATTTTAATGAAAAATAAAATTATTATTGATACAGAATTTTTGTATTTCATAGTATCTATTATTTAAACTAATGAAAAATAAAAGCAAGGATTTTTGATCATTGATAAAAACTGATATCTCAACTTCAGAATTAATATTGTATGCCGGAACACACTATTATTGTGTGAATATTGTAAATATTTTTCAAAAATTTAATGGTTTTCTATTAATAAAGCAATGTTAAGCGAAAAATACAAACAATACACAACAACAATTTTGTTAAGATCGTGAATATTCTTTTAAACTTAATGTTCTTTTGTTTAAAATTAAAGGTTCACAGTGAAAGAACATAACTTGAAATTATTATAAAATTGTAAATCTTCTTTGAAATCTTTTCCGAGTTCCAGCGAAGAATGCGAGGATAAACTAAAATTCTTCAAAAATTTGTTATCTCATTTCAAATTCAATGATTTTTTTATTAAACCTAAGAATGTACGGTATAAAATCCCAAAAATTCAAAAAGTTTAGAATTTAATTATTCTGAATGATAAATTGAAGAATAATGATAATCTGAAAAATCTTGTTGTTTTTCAAATTTAAAACACCAATTTTTAACAGAAAACACTAAAATATAGCCTGATAAACAATTGTTCCAAATCTTAAATCTTCTTGGAAATCTATATATACCGATTTCCGGTGTGAAACACCTACATAACCTAAAATTGTTAAAAAGTTGTGAATCTTCTTTGAAATTTTATTTTTTTTTTCGATTTGAAATGCCAATTTTCAATGAAAAACACTAACATAATCAAAAATTGTTAAAAGATTCTGAATCTTGTTCAAATCTTATTAAAAAGTAATCTGTATTATTTGGCAACTAATGATTTATGAAACTTTTAATTTTTGTAGGAAAACACAAACAAAATAAAAAATTTGCAAACTTGTTAATCTAAACGAAAATCATTCAATATAAATCTAATAATTTTTGATCTAAAATATTATTTTTAAGTAAAATGCATGGATATAACCTAAAGTTTTCAGAAAAATTCTAAATATTCTTTGAAATCTAATGATTTTTTTTTTGAAAATACTAATAATTTCCGACGAAAAACTCTAACATAACTATTTTTTCCCAATAACTAGCTTTTGGTGTGAAACGCCAGCTTGACCTAAAATAGTTCAAATATTATGGACCTTTAAAATCTCATGATTTTGGCTCGACAATGTTAATTTCCGGTAAAACACGCTCAGAAAACCGTAAAAAATACATTGTTGAAAAATGTACAATCTTCGTAATCTAATATTTTTTTATCAAAAGTGCTCATTTCCGTTAAAAAAAACAAGTAATATAACCTAATTCTTTTAGAAACTTTAAGTATTCTTCAGAAAATTTTCTATTAAAATTCTTTTTTATGAATACTGATTTCCAGCGAAAGCACAAACATAAAACATGTATAATATTTTCAATAATTTATTAAAATACATGAAAGCTTTAAGTTAACTGCTCAAGAGTATTTAAAAAGAAAAAATTCATAGGGATTATTTGTAAATGAAATTTTTCAACTTTCAAATTTATGATGTAAAACAACTGTAAGTAATGAAAATCCAATCAGGATTTCACCAACAATGAGTGCGAGATTTTCAAGATGTATTTTAACACTACTTTTTCAGATAAAAAATACACGTTGAGCTGTATATTACATTTTATTTATTTATAAATGAAAAAAGTAATTTTTTCATTCTTTAATGCAAATAAAATTTGCAAATCTTTATAAATCGAGCACTCAAATTATTAAAAATAGTTCCAGACCATTTTAGAGAATTAAAAAAAATTAAGAAAATCTAAGGAAGTTTGATGGAATTTAAGAGAATTTTAGTGAATGTATTGCAATTTAAAGAAAGTACTATTTTACGAAAAATCTCTACTATTTCTTTGTTGATTTTTTGCCTATTTTTCTTGTCCTTTTAACCAATAGCAATATAATTCTTTGATAACCAAGTCTAAGTTTTGCATCTATCTATGAATCGAAAGTAAATATTACAAGATTTACCTTCATCATCTTAAAGTTTTTCGCATTTTTATTAGGTGTCATATTACACACTGCATTCAAAATAGACATTTTAATTGTGCTATCCTAAATGTATAGCTGCCTTAACAATAAAAATAAAATTCACTAATCTAAAGTCACTAAGACGCTCAGAGATTAAATTTAGTGAGCCACAACGATAGTGTAATCTCATTTTATGTTTCCGATTATCCGGAATGGATACCGTTATCGTAAACCAGTAGAGCTTCCCTTCCATTTTCCCTCGTTTAATTACTAATTAACATTGCATCTATACAAAATAGCTATACATATTCAACATGCCATTTTAAAGTTTGTTCACAAATATAGAGATTGCAACCCCCAACCTTCTTCCAACGATCATTCCACATTCGGAAGCACTCCTTAAAGTCACCTTTCGAAATAGTTAACAGCTTTTTCGTCGCATTCTATTTTATTTTCTCTACGTCTTGAAATCGTTTTCCTTTTGAGATTGCTTCAATTTCGGAAACAGCCAGAAATCGCAGGCAGACAGGTCAGATCTGTATTGGAACTACCTAAGTTGTGTAACACTGTTTTTCACCAGAAATTCCTGAATGAGCTGCGATGAATGGGCAGTGCTTCGTTGTGGTAAAGGGCTTAGTCGCCAGAGCAAAAAAAGAATAAGAGAGACACAGATTATCTTACCCGGAAAATATATTAAATTAACTTTAAATAGCGTCAGAAACTATTTTTATTTAATGTCGATTTTTAGTTGATCGCACTTGAACACAAAAAAAAAATTCAAGTGTAAAAGTTGCCCCATAATATTTTTTTTATTTGAATTGCGATGACAATTTGATGAGTTTTTGCCTATTTTTCTTGTTCTTTTAACCAATATCAATATAATTTTTTGATAACTCTCAGTTTCGCATCTGTCTATGAATCGACAGTAAATATTACAAGATTTAATTTCAAACTAATATAAAATGGGCTAAATTTGTGAGCATTTTTATTAGGTTTCATATTACACGCTGCAGGTAAATTAGACAGTTTTTTTTGCTGTCTGTCATTCCGCGTCGTGTAATCGTAAGTAACAGAATTAATCTGTATAAAGTTATAAGAATATCTAAAAAAATAAATAAATGCTGTCATTATTACTGTACGCAATTAAAGAATTTTTAATTGAAAATCTATAAAAGTGAAAAAATTTGAATATTAAATCTTCAAAATCTGACTATTCAAAAGAGCATTAAAAATTGCATCATTTTCTATTATACACATTAAATATTGAAGTCTTCAATTGCAAATAATAAAAATTAACAAATTTTCGATTTTTATTCTTTAACATTGAAGTGTTCCAAAAAAAAACTTTCAAAATTATATACCTTTGAAATATAAATCCGCATGAAAGTTTTTCTTCATCCTTTAAAGGCATTCAAATCCTTGTAAGTTTTTTGAATTGCGATGACAATTTTATGAGTTTTTGCCGATTTTTCTTGTTCTTTTAACCAATATCAATTTAATTTGTTGATAACTAAGTCTCAGTTTCGCATCTGTCTATGAATCGACAGTAAATATTACAAGATCTAATTTTAAACTAATATAGAATGGGCTAAATTTGTGTGAATTTTTATCAGGTGTCATATTACACGCTGCAGGTAAATTAGACAGTTTTTTTTGCTGTTTGTCATTCCGCGTCGTGTAATCGTAAGTCACAGAATTAATCTGTATAAAATTATGAGAATATCTAAAAAATAAATAAATGCTGTAAATGCGATTGAAGAATTTTAAATTAAAAATCTATAAAAGTGAAAAAATTTGAATATTAAATCTTCAAAATCTGACTATTCAAAAGAGCATTAAAAATGGAATCATTTTCTATCATACACATGAGATTTAGAAGTCTTCAACTGCAAATAATAAAAATCAACAAATTTTCGATTTTTAATCTTTAAAATTGAAGTGTACCAAAAAAAAATTTTGAAATTATATACCTTTGAAATATAAATCCGCATGAAAGTTTTCCTGCATCCTTTAAAGGCATTTAAATCCTTGTAAGTTCTATAAAATTTGTTAAATTAATTGAAAATTCTTAGAAGTCTTTTAAAATAACCCGAAATGTTTTGAATCCTTTCAAATCTCTTGACATTTTTTCCAGCTCTTGAAAATTCTTTAAATTCTTTGAAATTATCTTAAATTCCTTCGAAATTCCTTACATTGATTACACTCATTTGAAAATTCCAAAAAATATTTTCAAATATTCTAAAATAATTCAAATCCTTTGAAATCTTCTGAAATTTGTTGCAATTTTTCAAAACTCTTTAAAACTTCTTGGAGTTCTTAAAGTGTTTAAAATGCTTTGAAATAAATTGAAATTTTGTAAAGCTGTTGAAACTTTCTTGAATTCTTCAAAATTATCCCAAAATACTTTAAAATCAGTTTAATATATTGAAATCCATCACAAATTTCTAGGATTCTTTCAAAGTTCCTTAAAATATTTTAGAAGCTTTGAAGTCTTTTGAAATTTCTCAAAATTCTTCATAGCTCTTGAAAACTCCTTAAGTTTTTAAAACTACCTTAAAGTTCTTAAAATCCTTTGAAATTCCCTATATTTTTTTAAGCTCTTGAAATTTCCTTGAATTATTTTAAAGTATCCAGAAATTTTTTGAAATCCTTTAAATTTATTAAAATCTATTGAAAATTCCTATTTATCTTTTTGAAAACCCTAAAATATTTGAAATTCTTCGAAATCTTTTGAAATTCCTTAAAATTTTGGAAAGCTCTCGAAAACTTCTTAGAGTTCTTAAAACTACATTTAAGTCTTTAAAATCCCTTAAATTTTTGTTAAGCTCTTGAAAATTTCTTCGAATTCTTTAAAAATATTCTAAAAACCCTTGCAATCCCTCTAGTTCATTAAAATCTATTGAAAATTCATAGGAATATTTTAGAGTTTACTAAAATATTTCAGATTCTTTTGAAATCTTTAGGAATACCTTAAAATTTTTCAAAGCTCTTGCAATTTGCTTAGAGTTTTTAAAACTACCTTAAAGTCTTTAAAATCCTTGGAAATCCCTTAAAATTTCTCAAAGCTCTTGAAAATTTCTTTGAATTCTCTGAAAATATCCTAAAATCTTTTGAATTTTTGAAATTTTGAATTCCTTTGAAAACCCTTAAATTTATTAATATCTATTAAAAATTCATAGGAATCTTTTAAAGTACCCTGAAATATTCGAAATCCTTAGAAATTTTTTGCAATCCCTTGATATTTTTGAAATGTATTGAAAAGCTGCTTAAAGATCTTCAAACTACCTTCAAGTCTTCAAAATCCTTTCAATTTCTTCAAATTATTGAAATCTACTAAATAATCCTTGGAATCGTTTTTAATATCTTAAAATCTGTAACAAATTTAAAATCTTTGAAAATACCTTGAAATATTTAAAAATCTCTTTCTGTGAATAAATTCTTTGAAATCCCTTAAAATATTATAAAATCTCATTAAAACACATCAAATCTGATGATATTATAAGAAATCCCTCAAAATATTTCAATCCTATAAAATCCTTTTAGTTCTTGGGAAATCCTTTACAATACCTTATTTGGAGCCTTTAAAACCCTTCAAAATTATTTAAATATTCAGAAATCTTATAAAGTACCTTAAAAATTTCATAAAATTCTTTTATATGTTTGCAAATGTTGGAAATTTTATAAAATCCCTTTAAATCTTGAAACATATACTGCAATCTTGTAAGCTGTATAGGAAATCCGTACAAGGAATTCCTATACAATTTGTATACAAGTTTGCCACACAAGTTATTGAGCCAGCATAAAACTTACAAGATATCTTCCCTATCGCAAAGTACAAACTCAAGAAAAAATATTCAAAAAATATAAGAGTAGGTTTTTTTGAGAAAATCGACTTTTAATTTTTTTTAGAAAAACCGTCATCATTTTGTTAATTTTTAACATTTTTGAAAATTTCTGGCAGATTATGAAAGAAGAAATAAGCGCTATTAGAATAATAAAGAAAACGATGAATATCTCAATTAGGTCAACATTTATAGATATCTTAATTTTTTTTTTAATTAGAAAGCGACTTTTGAAAATAGTGTCCACTTAGCCCGAGTCTTCCCTAACTCCTTAGAAATTTTTTTTTTTTTGCAAATCGGAAAAATCCGTATTGCCTAATTTCCTCTAAAAACCAAAATACGTCGTCCCCGAAAAATTCTGCGACTTCAAATGTAGAACCCTGCCTGATTTTAAATGGACTCGGTCTTTAATATTCCTTTTTGGTTCCTTTTTCTTCACTTTGAATCGAACAGAAAAATAGAAAAGCATATCTCTAGACAGATGAAACTTACGAATCCTGTCAAAGACAGAGAGATACGTATTATCAAATTATCGATCAAAGATCAAAGTTCGCCCATATCTTGCCATATCCTTTGTTTGATAAGAAACTCAATTTCTCCAGATCTCTGTTCCTTTGAATTCTTGCAATGAAAGGTACTTTTCTTTTTTATCCACTTTCTATGGAAATTTATGCTTCACTCACATCGTCAAATCCAAAATTTTTAGAAGAAATTTATTTAAATGAAATAATTTTCAATCTAGCACATTTTCTTCCTCGGATTTTACCGATCTTAAAAGTTCGTGGATGAAATTGTATAAATTCCTGAATAGCGAGACTCTTTTCCCTGAGTATGGATTTTATCGAACCATTGTAACCAATATTAAACTTTAATGATAATTTCCAAGTCGGTTCTCTACTATTTTCTACTTTGTGCTACTAAACCTAAGCCTGTTATTTTCTAGTTAAGGTCTCGTTCTAAATACGAATTCATTGATTTCTATAGAGGAATTCATGAGGGGCTTTTTAAAAAATTACGTCACACTCACAGGTGGTGGGGGAGGGATTAACGCAGAATGTGACACCACACATGGACAATATATATGTGAATAACAATTTTTTTAAATGTAAAAAAAAAAATAAAAATTAGTGATTTTGTTTTAGAAGTAAAGTATTTAAATACATACTTCACACTCTTTTCCTTATTTCCCATATTTCCCCTTTTTATAAAGTATTCCTTTTTTTAACCGCTTTCAACAACCTTTCCTTTTTTTGCTTGAATGTGAATTGAATTCACAGAATCCAAGAAGAACATAAAAATATTTTTCGTTAAAAGTTAATTCGGGACGACTGAAAAATCCCGAATAATAAAATTTTCATATAACAAAATTCCCGAACTGGAAAATTCCCGAACATTTTATAATATTACCGAATTAGAAAATTCTCGAATAATAAAATTTCCGACAGTTTACAATATTACCGGATTTAAAAATTCCTGCACTAGAAAATTCTCGAATTATAAAATTCCCGCATTTGTAAAATCAAACAAAATTTGTTTATTAATCTTATTTATATATTAAAAATACGATAATTAAATATTTTTATTTAAAAAATATATATATTTAATGTTCAAAAATTCTCAAATTATTATTCGAATTTCAAATAACAATCATTGAAAACGATTTTCATCCAGAAATATATTTTTCAAATGAGAATATTTTTTGTTATAAAAATATTTTATTATTGTATTTTTAATCAATACATAATGTTTATTCAAACACAATTTTTTCAATTTTTCAAATTCGGGAATTTTCAGTTGTCCCGATAATTCTTTTTAATTCAAAAGTCTTGAAAGTTAAAAAACTTTGTAAAACCTACATTTTATTGTGTGAAAAATGAATTACTTTGTTGAAAATGTATTCTTTTTTGGTTAAACATTGCTTTTTAAACTGAAAAATAAACTATTCCATTCTTGGTTAAAAATCGATAGTTTATATTTAAAAATTCCACAATTTGGTTGAAAATGTACGTATTTGTTGTAAATTCCTCTTTTTTGGTAGGAAACTAATCTTTTTTACTGAAAATGTAACTGTTTGGTTGAAAGTTCAACTAATTTGTACAAAATTAATATATTCTATATATATATATATATATATATATATAAAAATTTGTCTTCCTGTGTTAAAAATTCTATTATTTTCGTTAAAAATTAACTTCTTGCTTAAAAATTAACTTTCTAGATGAAAATTCATACTTTTGCACAGTGGGGTGAAATTGGAAAACGAGGTTAAAAATGACATTTAGAACTTAAGTATGCACCGATTTTAGATTTTTTTTTTTTAATTCAGAACTGAATTTTTCAGAAAATGGTGAGAGTAGCTTTTTCATTTTTTTGTTTGTTTAATTGTTATGTTAATGCAAACAGCGAAAAAAATGTTGATTTTTTTAATTTCATTGTTTATCTTCTAGATAAAATTTTTCTTATACTTCTCGTTTCTTGTATTTAATGCACAGGGGTATGAGATAGACAAAAAAATTGGTAACTTGCAAAGTTAATTGTTATAAACCAATTGTAATAACAAATGATCGACATTAGGGGTTATTCGTCTTCAAAGTATATTTCTGCTTTGAAATCGCTTGCCTTTATCGTTAAGATGATACGTGGCCATTAAAATTGAATATTGAATGTTATTTGTTTCTTTTATAAACAAATTATATAAACAGATGCACATTTTGGCCGTTTTTAGGCAAGAAGAAACCGTTTTTTCTTTCGAACTTGTTGCAATTTTATTGCCAATGATATTTTCTAAAGAAATTTTTGTCACTCATAAATATTTTTTTATTTTTCAAACAAATTATATAAACAAATGCACATTTTGGGCGTTTTTAAGCGAAAAGAAACTGTTTTTTCTTTCGACCTTCTTGCAATCAGATTGCCGATGATGTTTCTTCGAAAATTTTTTGCCACTCATCAATATTTGTTTATTTAAGGAAGAATTTATATAAACAAATGCACATTTTGGGTGTTTTCAAGCGAAAGAAATCGTTTTTTTTCGACCTTGCTGAAAGTATATTGCCAATGATGTTTTTCTAAAAAAATTTAGCAACCCATCAATATTTGTTTATTTAATAAACAAATTATATAAACAAATGCACATTTTGAGCGTTTTTAAGCAAAAAGAAATCGATCTATCTTCTGACCTTGCTGAAATTATATCGCTAATGACGTTTTCTGAAAAAAATTTTGCCACCCATCAATATTTGTTCATTTTATAAACAAATGCGCAATTTAGGAGTTTTTAAGCGAAAAGAATTCGTTTTTTTCCTCTGACCTTGCTGAAATGATATTTTCAATGATGGTTTCTTCAAAAAATTGATATGCATTAATATTTGCTTATTTTATAAACAAATTATACAAAAAATAAACATTTTAGGCGTTTACCTAATTTGTTTTCAAAATAAACAAATAGTGAAGCATGACAATATTTCATCTAGACAATTCATTGTCAATATAGTTTGAACAATAATAAAAGAAAAGCGATTTCTTTCTGCCTATAAATATCTGCAATGTACATTTGTTTATATAATTTATTTATAAAATAAACGATTAGCGGTGCTTGGCAACATTTTTCGATAGAACATCATTGGCCATATAACTGCAACAAGATCAGAAGAAAAAAAGATTTTTTTTTTATTTAAAATTTTTTTTAATATTAACAAGGTCAGAAGAAAAAACGGTTTATTTTCGCTAAAAATCGCCCAAAATGTGCATTTGTTTATATAATTTGTTTATAAAATGAACAAATATTGATGGGCGGTGAAACTTTGTTCACAAAACATCATTGGCAATATAATGTCAGCAAGGTCAGAAGGAAAAACGACTTCTTTTCGCTCAAAAACGCTGAAAATGTACATTTGTTTATAACGTAAACAAATATTGTAAGTGACAATACAATTTTCAGAAAACATTATTGGCAATATAATGTTTGCAAGGTCAAATGAGAAAACGGGTTATTTTCGCTTAAAATCGCCAAAAATGTGCATTTGTTTATATACTTTCTTTATAAAATAAACAAGTATTGATGGGTTGCAAAATTTTTCTTAAAAAACATCATTTGCATAATTATTTCAGCAAGGTAAGGAGAAAAAACGATTACTTTTCGCTTAAAAACGCCCAAAATGTGTATTTGTTTATATAATTTGCTTATAAAATAAAAAAATATACATAAGTGGAAAACATTTTTTCAGAAAACATCTTTGGCAATATAATTGCAAGAAGGTCGAAAGAAAAAACGGTTTATTTTCGCCTAAAAACGCCCAAAATGTGCATTTGTTTATATAATTTGTTTATAAAATAAAAAAATATTGATGAGTGGCAAAATTTTTTTATGAAAACATCATTGGCAATATAATTGCAGCAACTTCGAAAGAAAAAACGGGTTCTTTTCGCCTGAAAACGCCCAAAATGTGCATTTGTTTATAAAATAAACAAATAACATTCAATATTAAATTTCAATGGCCACGTATCATCTCAACGATGAACGCAAGCGATTTCAGAGCAGAAATATACTTTGAAGACGAATAACCCCTAATGTCGATCATTTGTTGTTACAATTTGTTTATAACAATTAACTTTGCAAGTTAACAATTTTTTTATCTTTCTCATACTCCTGTGCATTAAAAAAAAGGGACGAGAAGTATGAGAAAAACTTTTTCTAAAAGATAAAAAATTAAATTTAAAAAATCGACATTTTTTTCGCTGTTTGCATTAACACAACAATTAAATAAACAAAAAAATAAAAAATCTACTCGCACCATTTTCTGAAAAATTTAGTTCTGAATTTTTCAAACAAAAAAAATCTGAAATCGGTGCATAATTACGTTCTAAATGTCATTTTGAACCTCGTTTTCCAATTTCACCCCACTGTGTTTTGGTTCGAAAATTCTACTGCTTTCTAGAGAATTTGCCTTTTTGTTTTGAAAATGTAATTCTTTTTTCAAAAATTCGCCTTTTTGAATATCAAATTCATCTATTTTGATTTAAAATGCAACTGTTTGGTTGAAAATGAAAGTATTTTGTTGAAAATTAATCTATTTTTGTTAAGGAGTCCACTATTTTGTTAAAAATTCGTTTTTTTTTGTATAAAATTAATCTTGTTGTTTCAAAATTCAACTTTTTAGTTGAAAATTCAGGTATTTATTAAAAATTCAACTTTTTTTTAGTAGAAAATTATTCTTCTTGGTTGAAAATTCATCTTTTTCGTTGAAAATTTAACTATTTTGTTCAAAAATGTTGTTTTTTTTCGTTGTTTAAAAATTATGTTTTTAAATGAACATTTAAGTATTCCACTATTAGTTAAAATATTATATTTTTTTGTTAAAAAAA
>CAKNYM010053196.1:558138-586036 GCA_932195095.1 Andricus curvator
TTCATGTATTTTGTTGAAAATTCAACTACTTGGTTGAAAAGTGAATTAGTTTGTTAAAAATTCATATATTTCGAAATTCACTTCTTCGGCTTAAAGTTCCTCTTTATGAAAATTAAACTTCCGGGTAAAAAAATCATATTTGGGTTAAACTCTTTGGTGGTGAATGAATTTTTTTTAAGATTTATCAGTTTTGCTGAAAATTCATCTACTTGTTTGAAAATGTAACTATTTTGCTAAAAATTCTTTCGTTTTTTTTTTGAGAATAATTTTTTTTGTTAACTAACAATGTGAAAATTTTAATTTTTTTTAAAAATTGATATTTTTTATCAAAAAATGTTTTTTTTTTTTTCTATTTGAAGATTCATGTACTTTGTGGAAAATTCAACTACTTGGTTGAAAAGTGAATTAGTTTGTTAAAAATTCATATTTTTCGAAATTCACTTCTTCGGCTTAAAATTCCTCTTTTTAAAAATTCAACTTCTGGGTTAAAAAATCATCTTCTGGGCTAACTCTTTTGTTATAAATTAATTTTATTTAAGATAAATCATTTTTGTTGAAAATTCATCTACTTGGTTGAAAATGTCATCTCTTTCGCTTAAAATTCTACTTTTTGAAAATTGATTTGCCGGGTAAAAAAATCATCTTTTGGGTTAAACTCTTTGGTGGTAAATTAATTTTTTTTAAGATTTATCAGTTTTGTTGAAAATTCATCTACTTGTTTGAAAACGTAACTATTTTGTTAAAAATTCGTTCATTTTTTTTTGGTTGAGAATAATTTTTTTTAACCAACAATGTAAGAATTTTAATTTTTTTTTGTTGAAAATCGATATTTTTGATTGAAATTTTTTTTTCTGTTTGAAGATTAATGTATTTTGTTAAAAATTGAACTACTTCGTTGAAAAATGAATTCACTTTTTGAAAATTAAAATTCCGGGTTGAAAAATCATATTTTGGGATAAACCATTTTGTGGTAAATTAATTTTTTTAGGATTCATCATTTTTGTTGAAAATTCATCTACTTGTTTGAAAATGTAACTATTTTGTTCAAAATTCGTTAGTTTTTTTTTTGGTTGAGAATAAATGTTTTTAACTAGCAATGTAACAATTTCATTTTTCTTGAAAATTGATATTGTTTATTAAAAAATTATTCTTTCTATTTGAATATTCATGTATTTTGTTAAAAATTCGTTTTTCTGGATCAAAAATTAATCCTCTTGTTTCAAATTCAATAATTTTGTTGAAAAATGATATATTTTGTTGAAAATTTGTGTTTTTTGGTAACAAAAAACAATCTTTTTGTTTGGAAATACATTTTTTTTAAATTTAACTAGTATTTGGTTAGAAATTCATCTTTTTCAGTTGAAAATTCAACTATTTCGCAGAAAATTCATGTATTTTATTGAAAATTCATCTCTCTGGTTAGAAAATTAATTTGGTTTGTTGGAAATTCAATATATATTTCGACTTGAAATTTTAGGAAGAAAAAAAATCCTAATAGAATTTTGAGCTACTTAACTTTTCGGGGGGGGGGGGGGGGGGGTTAGCCTCTTTTGGTTTTTTGCCCCCTCGAATCTTGATAATAAAATTGTAGAGTCTCTCTGTTTTCCTTATTGTCTTCAAGATTTAAGGAAAGATTAAAAAAAAATTAATTTAATTTTGCTTCGAAAGGTTTCTGCAGAGAAAAATAGTACGAGAATTACATAGTTGAGTTGAGTTTATTTACAAAAAAAAAAAAAATAATAATTCGACAGAGAATAGTGTCAGCCTCAAATTAAAAATCAAACTACTTTTACGCCCTCGGGCATAACATATTGACAAGGTTGAAAGGTTATAGGTTATAGCTACGGAGTACATGAGGAACTCGATTTTCTATTGCCAAGAAGTCTTCTTTCTTGTCTGGTGGAAAAAAATATAAGGCTACGCCCTACTCTCGTCAAAGTCATGACAGTAAGCTCCCAGATCAATAGACTATTTTACTTAGTGTAGATATAAGTATGACCATAAAAATAACGAAGGTAAAAAGTATTTTTAGATATTTTATTATTTTTAGTTTGGCAATGAAAATATTATATTTGCGCCAGTTTATAGAAAATTTTCAGAATTTTTTGACAAATGTCTTAGGGAAATTAATGTATCCATTTTTTATCCATTATTTGGATATTAAAAAAATGGACGTAATACGGCTTTCTCAAGTAAACGCTGATTATTTTTTACTATTATTGAATTTTTTACTTTCAGGGCTTCCATGTATTTATATAGAACAAGAAAAAATAGGGAGGATTCTGATAAGCTTCAAAGTTTTGCAAAAATAACATATGAATCATTAAAGGAATCTGTATTATCATTAGAGAATAACAGGAATTTTTAACGTCTTTTCAGACTAGATGGAGCTATGAATTAAAAATTATTTTAATCAATTTTTTCTGAAAAGAAGATCTTCTCCTTTCGAGCCGCTGGGATTCGAACCACAGAACTTCTGATTTCCTGTCAGGTAATTTGCCCATTAAGCTACTAGAGAATTCGAGAGAAGAAACTTTATTTCAAAATTATTATATTATATTATTATTATTATATTACTATTATATTCGTCACATCTAGCATAATACTGCGTAAATTTTCTGAAGTAAAGCTTTTTCTCTCGATCTCTCTAGTAGCTCAATGGAAAATGCAGCTAACCGGAAATCAAAATTTCAGTGGTTCGAATCCCAGCGGAGCGAAAGGAGAAGATATTTTTTTCAACCAAAAAAAATTAATTAAAACAAATTTTAATTCCTAGCTCCATCTAGTCTGAAAAGACGTTAAAAATTCCTGTTATTCTCTGATGATAATACAGATTCCTTTAAAAATTTGATTTGTAACATCTAGCATAATAATGCGTAAATTTTCTGAAATAAAGTTTCTTCTCTCGATCTCTCTAGTAGCTTAATGGGAAAAGCACCTGGCCGGAAATCAGAAGTTCTGAGGGTTTAGAGGTGATGCCACACATGGAAAATATAAATTTGAATAACAATTCTCTAAAATACTAAAAAAACAAAAATTAGTGATTTTGTTTTACAAGTTCCCAAAAAAAATATTTATCGTTTATTTTTTATCCTGAAACATGAACCATTTTTACACAAGATCCGTAAAAATCCGTTTACATACGACCCGTAAAAAATAGAAAACAAATTTTGTTTGAAACTTAAAAAATATGTACGTATTTTTGTAGTTTATTAAAAAGAGCATAAAAAAAACATTTTTTTTAACAACCTCAAGTACCAATTAACAAAAGTGCATATTTCGCAATTTTTTGAAATATTATATTTAGACGAAAAAAAAATTCCTTTTTCTTGTTTTTCGTTTAAAAACGAATTGAATTATTAGAACCCAATAAGAAATTCCAACTATTTTTTCGGAAAAAAATTCTACTATTTGGTTGAAGACTTAAATATTTTTTAGAACATTTTTTTTTTTCTTTGTAGAAAATCAATTTTTTTTGTAGGAAATTCAACAAATTGGTAGAAAATTTATGCATTTTGTTGTAAATTTGTCTTTTTTGGTAAAACATTAATTTTTTTTCTTGCAAATTTAACTGCTCAATTGAAATTTGAACTGTTTTGTTAAAAGTTAAATTTAGTACTTGAAGATCCATTTCTTTCGTTGAAACATTAACTTTTTCTTTATTAATTCTGTTACTTGAAGATCCATCTCTTGGTTGAAAATTTAACTATTTTGTTGAAAATCAATTTTTTCAACTGAAAATTTAACTGTTCCATTATTTCCTGAAAACTGAATCGTTTTTAGTTGAAAATTCAGCAATTTGGTAGAAAATTGATTGATGTATTTTACTGTGAATTCGGCTTTTTGGTAAAAAATTAATTTTCTCGATTGAAATTTCAACTACTTGGAGGTTGAAATAATTGGTTAAAAATTTATTTTATTCGTTAAAAATCCATATCTTTAGTTGAAAATGGACCATTTAGAGTTGAAAATTGAACAATTTATGGTTGTAAATTCGTCTTTTTTGTAGAAAATCAATTTTATTAATTGAAAATTTAATTGCTTGGTTGAAAGTTGAACTATTTTGTTAACAATTTATTTTATTAGTCGAAGATTCATCTCTTTAGTTGAAACTTTAACTACCTAATTGAAAATTCGTTTTTTTTTTGTTGAAAATTGATTATTTTAAACTGAAACTTTACCCATTCCATTTCTGGTTGAAAATTGAACGTTTATAGTTGAAAAGTTAACAATTTGTTTGAAAATTCATGTAATTTGTTGTAAATTCGTCTATTTTGGTAGAGAATTAATCTTCTCGGTTGAAAATTCAAATACTTGGTTGAAGTCGAACTGCTTTGTTAAAAAAAATTTTTATAATTGAAAATTGGTTGAACATTTAACTATTTTATCGAAAAATCGTTTTTTTGTTCGTTAAAAATCAATTTTTTTTAACTACAAATTCAACTATTCCACTTCTGGTGGAAAAAAATCATTTTTAGTAAAAACTGTCTTTCTGGCTTAAAAATTCAAACTTCTTGTCAAAAAATCGTCTTTTTAGATTGAAAATGCTCTTATTTTCGTATAAAATTCAGCTATTTAGTTCAAAATTATCTTTTTGGTAGAAAATTTATATTTTTAGGTAGAAAATTTAATTATTTTCTAGAGAATTCGCCTCTTTGGTTAGAAAATTCATAAATTTGGTTTAAAATTTTTTTTTCTCATGACGGAAAAATCTTTCCTGGTTGAAAATTCAGCTCTTTTGTTGAAAATCCGTTATTTTGGATTTAATTATTCATTTCTTTTGATAGAAAGAGGATACAAATAATTTGTTGAAAATTAATCTTTTGCGGTTGGATAACTGCTCTTCATTAACTAACACAGAAAAAGTGACACTGAAGTGACAATAAAAATTCAAGATAGAACCTCATGGTTTTCGGTTCAGGAATTGTGTTTTGGAAATCAATTGGTCCACATAGGTTTTTTTTGGCCTACTATGAATCGGCGAGTACTTTTTGAAAAAAATCTAGAATAATTTACTAAATGATATATAATTAGGGAAATTGATCCTTGCACTGAGTCTGATATGAGTAATTAGTTGAATCTCAACATTTCTGATGTAGCATGACAGATATGAAATAATCCAGTTTGATATTAAGCTCGGTTGTCACGAGTTTACTGGTGGCAATATCCCCTATATTCATCTAGTATTTACATGTAGGCAAAGATTGAATTTCTAACTGAGCGTCAGCCGTTCAGACAGGAGCCAGCTTCAATCCGGCTTGGTGTGATAAATTGAAGCTTACCAGAAAGCCAGCTACAGGGACATTCAGGATTCATCATATACACCTTCTATTGAGGATTTAATGAACATCGTTCCTACATTAGTGGCGTCGAGTTGGCACTTTTCCCACTCGATCTGTTCAGTCTTCGAATACGAAAGCTCTAGGCCTAAGGATAGAAAAAAATCCAGAACAGCCCTGAGATATACGATTTCTAGGATTAGTCCTGGTTTATTGCCTTGCTAGGCTGATCCATTTAGGTCCCGTAGCACTGCGGTTGAAAACCTATTTGTTTGACCAGGGGAGAGGAAAACTGCAGAAAACAGCCTGATGTGTTCATTCGGTTTCTGGACAGTCGAGCTTGAAGGTTGACATATTCGACCAAGACCATCGAATGATATAATTATTTTCCTATGGGGCCGTACTTAAATCACGTAACAAAATATTTCTACCCCCCCCCCCCTTTTACTGTACGTAATTTATGGTTTCGGGAAATAATAACATATATAATAATAATTTAATAAATAATAAGTCATAAGAATAATAAGTCTTGAAACTAATGGAAACTTTTTATATTTAAGATAATACATGCTTTGCAATATTCGCTGATTTTTCCTTGACCAATTTCTCATTTCTCCTGACCATTATTATTAAAATACCCGCATCTTAATCTTGTAATATATTTTAAAATAGAGTCTTTTTTAAACGGAACACAACAATATTTCAGATACAAAATTAAAATTTCTCATTTTATTTATTTATTGTGAAAAAATCTACTATAAAAGATTATCTACCTTTGAAAAAAAACTTGAATTTTCAACAAAATAATTAAATTTTTAACTAAATAATTGAATTTTCAATTTTAAAAGATGAAGTCTCAACAAAAAAGTGTAATAGTTGATATTTCAAGCAAAAAATTAAATTTCAGAAAAAAAAGGAATTTTAAAACCAAGAAGACAAATAAAGATTTTTCCGTCATGAAAAAAAAAGTTGATCTAAATTTTCAAACCTTCAAGCCAAAATATGAATTTTCTGTACAAAAATTGAATTTTCAACCGGAAAACATGTTTTTTATGGGGAAAAATAATTTTAAATAAAATAGTTAAATTTTTAACCAATGAGATAAACCTAAATGAAAAAAATAAATAAATTTTCAACAAAGTATTTTAAGTTTTACTCACGAAGTTGAATTTTTAATTAAAAAAGATCAATATTCAAACAAAATAATTAAACTTTCAAAAAAAGATTTTATTGTCTTTTCAATATCAAAATATGAGTTTCAAACAAGAAGTAAATTTTCTACGAAAATAGTTAAATTTTCAACCAAAAAAGACTAATTTTCAACAAAATAGTTGAATTTTGAACCAAAAAGCATGACTTTTTAACAAAATTGTTAAATTTTCATCCAAACAGTAATATTTCTCTCCAAAATCGGTTTAATTTCTACTAAAATAGATGGATTTTTAAATTAAAAAGACTGAAAAAAAGTTTAATTTTTATCCAAAAAAGAATCTAAAGAAAATACGAATTTTTAAAAAAGCATTTGCATTTTCATCCAAGAGATATGCAATTTGTACTGAAATATATGAATTTTTAAATGGGAAAGACAAATTTTCAAAGAATTGTTGAATTTTAACCCAAAAAAAGATTTTATTTTTAATTTTCAATATTAAAATACGAGTTTTGAATAAGGAGTAAATTTTCCAAGAAAATAGTTGAGTTTTTAACCCAACAGGACGAATTTTTAACAAAACAGTTGAATTTTCAACCAAAAAGGATTACTTTTTAATAAAATTATTGAATTTCCAACCAAACAGTTGCATTTTCCTTTAAGAAAGATGCAATTTCTACTAAGATAGATTAATTTTTAAATTAAAAATTCGAATTCTCAATAACAAAAAAAATAGTTGAATTTTCATCCAATAAAGATTTTAGTTGAATTTTCCACACTAAGATATGAATTTGAAAAAAAGTAAATTTTCTACGAAAATAGTTAAAGTTTTAACCCAAAATGACGAATTTTTAACAAAACAGTTACATTTTTATCCAAAAAAGATGCAATTTCTACTAAAATAAATGAATTTTTAAATTAAAAAGACAAATTTTCAAAAAAAATAGTTGAATTTTCAACACTAAGATATGAATTTTAAACAAAGAGTAACTTTTCTACGGAAATGTTTTAATTTTCAATTCTCAAAGACAAATTTTCAACAAAACAGTTGAATTTTCAAACAAAAAGAATTAATTTTTAAAAAAATAGTCAAATTGTCAACCAATTAGATGAACCTTCAGGAAAAAAAAAAAAATTTCAACAAAGTATTTTAACTTTTACTCACGAAGTTGAATTCTTAATTAAAAAAGATCAATTTCAAACAAAATAGTTAAAGTTTCAACCAAAGAGATCAACTTTTAAACAAAATAGTTGAATGCTCAAGCAAAGAAGATTAATTTTTAACCAAATAGTTGAATTTTTATCCAAGAAAGATGAAATTTTCATGCAAAAAAGATTTTATTGACTTTTCAATATCAAAATATGAGTTTTAAACAAGAAGTAAATTTTCTACGAAAATAGTTTAATTTTCAACCAAAAAAGACTAATTTTCAACCAAGAAGCATGAATTTTCAACAAAATTGTAGAATTTTCAACCAAGCCGTTGCAATTTTTATCCATGAAAAATGCAATTTCTACTGAAATAGATGATAGTTTTAAATTAAAAAGACAAATTTTCAAAAAATTGTTAAATTTTCATAAAAAAAAGATTTTTCAATATCAAAAGATGAGTTTCAAACAAGAAGTAAGTTTTCTACAAAAATAGTTGAATTTTCAACCCAAAAAAACTAATTTTCAATCAAAATAGTTGAACTTTCAACCAAAGAGATGAATTTTTAAATAAAATAGTTGAATCCCCAAGCAAAGAAGATTAATTACTATTTATTTATACTAATTATTAAAAACTTAAACTAGAAGTAAATTTTCTACGAAAATAGTTGAATTTTCAAACCAAAAAGACGAATTTTCCACCAAAAAGCATGACTTTTCAACAAAATTGTTGAATTTTCAACCAAACAGTTGAATTTTTATCCAAAAAAGATGAAATTTTCATCAAAAAAATATTTTATTGACTTTTTAATATCAAAATATGAGTTATAAAGAAGAAGTAAATTTTCTACGCAAATAGTCGAATCTTCAACCCAACAAGACGAATTTTCAACCAAAAACATGACTTTTTAACAAAATTGTAGAATTTTCAACCAAAAAGTTGCCATTTTTATCCATGAAAAATGCAATTTCTACTAAAATAGATGAAATTTTAAATGAAAAAAAAATTTTTTCAACAAATTTTTAAATTTTGATCAAAAAAAGATTTTTCAAAGTTTTGAACAAGAAGTAAATTTTCTACAAAAATACTTAAATTTGGAACCCAAAAAGACTAACTTTCAACAAAACAGTTGAATTTTGAACCAAAAAACTTTTTAACAAAATTGTTCAATTTTCATCCAAACAATAGTATTTCTCTCCAAGAACGGTTTGATTTCTACTAAAATAGATGAATTTTCAAATTAAAAAGACTGAAAAAAATAGTTTAGTTTTTATCCAAAAAAGAATTTAGTTAAATTTTAAACACTGAGATGTGAATTTCAAATAAAAAGTTAATTTTCTACGTAAATGGTTGAAGTTTCAACCAAAAAAAAACGAATTTTTAAAAAGCATTTGCATTTTTATCTAAGAAAGATGCAATTTCTACTAAAATATATGAATTCTTAAATGAGAAAGAAGTTAGAAGTTTTAATAATACCTTAAAATCTTAAAAATTTCTTCAAATTATTGAAATCTATCAAAAATTTCTCGGATTCTTTAAAAATACCCTGAAATATTTCAAAATAATTCAAGACAATTCAGAAATAGTGATCTTTTCATTTTTAAAAACGATTAAAAAAGTGGTTGGAGAAAAAAAGTGACTATTATTGACTGTTTGGAAGACCTGATTATTTTTTAAGGTCACTTCTTCCAAAATTCCCTCATTTTTGCAATTTTTTTCAAAATACCTGACTCTTGCAAGCTTTGATCTTATTATACATTTTTTTAAAGTTTCATTATGGGCTACAAATAGGGAAATTAAGACTCGTCGGTAGTCAATTGTTTCTAGATTCGCTGACAAAAAGTATCGGGAAAACTTTAGATTTGAAACAACTTCCAGCGATAAAGTTGTTATATATTTGAGAGAATATTTCTGAAAAGTTTTAGCTAGATTCATTAAAAATTGGCGGAAATATGTACTTTGTGAAATATTACGCGAGGCCGTAACGATTGCCCAACGAAAGTCCAACAGCGAGCCCACCTGACGAGGCTCACTGTTAACAGTACATATTTCCTCCAATTTTTAATTAATTTATCTAAAACTTTTCAGAAATCTTCCTTCAGCTATATCAAACAACTTTCTTGTTGGAAGTTGTTCCAAGTCCGAAGGTCCTTAGATACTTTTTGTTGGCGAAACTAGAAAAACCTGATTACCGACCGACCTTAATTTGCAATTGAATATGATTTTTAAAAAAGGTATTTCTGAAATTTATATTGCGTGAGCATTAGCATATGCTCGAGAATGTGCCCGACCTTTGTGTGCTTTGAGAATTTAATGAGCATTTATGAGCATTTTGAATAAGGATTTCAAAAATTGTATTTTTACTAGGAATCTGTATTATCATCGGAGATGGTAACGATCGATCCAAAGAGAAATCCTTTCACACACACTGTGAAAATGAAAATCTACAATATCGATCATAGTTATATCCTCTAATACAGAAAATATTTATCGTCCTCAGACTAGATGGAGTTATAAATTTAAAATTTTTGAAATTGAATTTATTCAGAAAAAAAGATCTTCTCCTTTCACTCCCCTGGGATTTGAAGACATATGAACTAGTAAAAATTGACTTGTATATAACATTTTGCATAATAAAGCGTATTTCAGAAAAAAGGATTTTTCCTCCAATCTCTCTAGTAGCTCAATGGTTAGAGCACCTAACCGGAAATCAGTTGATCTGGTGTTTGAATCCCAGCGGAGTGAAAGGACAAGATCTTTTTTTCTGAATAAATTCATTAAAAAATTTTTTTAATTCATAATTCCATGTAGTCTGAGGGCGTTAAATATTCTCTGTATTAGAGGATATAACTTTGATCGATATTGTAGATTTCCATTTTCACAGTGTGTGTGAAAGGATTTCTCTTTGGATCGATCGTTACCATCTCCGATGATAATACAGATTCCTAGTGAAAATTGATTTGTATATAAAATCTTGCATAATAAAGCGTATTTCAGAAAAAAGGATTCTTTATCCTATCTCTGTAGTTGGTCAATGGTTTGAGCGCCTGACCGGAAATCAGTTGGTCTGGTGTTCGAATCCCAGCGGAGTGAAAGGCGAAGATCTTTTTTTCTGAATAAATTCAATTTCAAAAATTGTATTTTATACTTTTATTAATAATAATTGCATTATTTAAATTTCGCGGAAAAATGCATCGCTTTGAATTGGAAAAAGTGCTAAATTTAAATGATAAAAGAAGTCAAAGTAATAGAAAACATATTAGTCACGTTAAACAGTGCCTTATTCAGGGTTGCTACAATATCCCAATTTTTAAATTCTTCTATGTATAAAACCAACCATACACCCAGAAGAATAATAATATTAATGCAAAATAATTTTATTTTTCTAAATATATTTAAAATACTTTTGTAGTTGTGTTTTTAAGTCAAAAAGATAAATTTTTAACCGAAGAAATGAATTTTCAACTAAAATGATGAATCTGCAACCAAAAATACAATGATTTTTTAAAAAAATAATTATTTGAATTTTCGATCCAAAAGATTAATTTTCTACCAAAAAAGACTGATTTTCAACAAAGTTGATGAATTTTCATTAAAAAAAAACATTAGTTTTCAACCAAGATTAGAACAGTTAAAATGTCAGAATCGATTTTCAAAAAGAAAAAAAAAAAAATGAATTCTCAACAAAATAATTCAATATTAAACTAAAAAATATGAATTTACAAGTCAAAAATATAATACATATTCAAATTTGCAGTTAGAAAAGTAAATTAAAAAAATAGTTTTCAGAAGAATTAATTAATTTTTAAATAAAAATATAAATTTTCAATCGAAAATGAAATAGTTATATCTTCAGTTGAAACAATTAATTTTCAACTGAAAAGAAACGAATTTTCAACCAAAGAAATTATTTTTTAATCACAATGATGAATTTTCAACCAAAAATATGAAATTTTGTCCAAATAGTGGATTTTTCAATCCAAAAGATGAATTTTCTATCAACCAAAAAAAAAAGAATTTTCAACTAAATAGTTTTTTTTCAATCAAAGAAATTAATTCTTAACACAAAATAGAATAGTTAAATTTTCTACTAAACAGATAATTTTTGAAGGACAAATATTATATTTCTATCAAAAAAGGTAACTTTTCCACAAAAAATGTAACAGTTAAAGTGAATTTTCAACTAAAATCATGAATTTTCAACTCAAAAGATTAATTTAAAACCAAAAAAGACTCACTTTCAACAAAGTTTATGAATTTTCATCTAAAAAAAAATCAATTTTCAACCAAAATTAGAATAGTTGAAATGTCATAAAAATAAATGTGTAACCAAAAATAAAAAAGGAATTTAAAAACAAATTTTTTTTTTCATACAAAAAAAAAATGATTTTTTTAACAATATAATTCAATTTTAAACTAAAAAAGCTAAATTTACAAACCAAAAATATAATATTTTAATTTGCAGTTAAAAAAGTAAATTAAAAAAATAGAGTTTTCAGCAAAATTAATTAATTTTCAATTCAAAATATAAATTTTCAAGCGAAAATGTAATATTTATATCTTCAGTTAAAAAAATTAATTTTCAACTAAAAGGAAACGAATTTTCAACCAAAGAAATTATATGTTAATCACTATGATGAATTTTCAACCAAAAATATGAAATTTTGATTAAATAGTGGATTTTTCAATCCAAAAGATGAATTTTCTATCAACAGAAAAAGAATTTTCAACTAAACAGTTTTTTTCCAATGAAAGAAATTAATTCTTAACAAAAAATATAGTTGTTGAATTTTCTACTGAACACATCATTTTTTAACAAAAAAGATTATATTTCTATCAAAAAAGGTAAATTTTCCACACAAAAAATGTAATAGTTAAAGTGAATTTTCAATGATGAATCTTCAACTAAGAAATAATTTAATTTTCAACCAAATACATTCATTTCAAACTAAAAAGATCAATTTTCTACCAAATATAAAGTATGATAATTTTCAGTCAGTAAAATAAATTTCCAAACAAAAAACAAACGAATTTTCAACCCAAGCAATGAATTTTTAATCAAAAAGATGAAATTTTATTTTCAACAAATAGTTAAATTTTCACCGAAAACAGATACATTTTCAACAAGAAATAGAATAGTTTAATTTTCAGTAAAGAAATTTATTTTCAATAAAATTAAAGTAAATTTTCAACAAAATAGTATAATTTTCAACCAAGAAGATTAAATTTCTACCAGAAAAGATAAATTTCAGACAAAAAATAGAACAGTTACATTTCCAGTTTAAAAAATCAATTCTAAATAAGAAAAATCACATTTTTAACCAAAAAGATCAATTTTTAAATTTCCAACCAGTAAGACAAATTTTAAACAAAGTACCTGAATTTTCAACCAAATATTTGAATTTTTTAAAGAATTTCCAACCAAAAGGATTAATTTTCAACTTTCTGGAATTACCTGACCTGTAACTTGATTTTCGGGACATTTTTTTCATTCCCATTATTAAAACTAAAAATCGGAGAGAAAAAAAACTGAATAGGGAAAAGTTTTATTTTGTTATTGTTTATAAGCTTTAGTTTAAAAAAATAATTTTGCGAATTTGAAAATTTCCATTTAATGAGACCGGAGGAACAATGCTTTTAGCGTTTTCGAGCGTCGGGATAGTTATTGATCCAAGAGCTCAATTCTACTCATTGCATTCTGTTAAAAATAATTTGTTTTTCAAAAAAATTGTGAATAAATTATTTTCATCAAAATTCATCAAGTTTAATTTTTAATAATCTTCTACAGAATATAATAATAATCAATAAGATTTTAAAAATAATTTTTATATATGAAAATTATTTTTCAATAAATCTTATTCAACATTCGTAAATAAATTTAATTATGGTTCACAGATGCGTTCATACTCTTGTATATGTGTCGAGTTATATTCTTCCTAAGTAACCGGAATTTTTTTTAAGAGACAGAAAAATCAAATTTTAATATTTGCATTTATATTTTGGAAGCTGCTAAAATTATAAAAATTTTTCTGAATAATTTTGAAAGTACTGGAAAAGAAGAAAGAAATGGAGGACTTCAGAAATCGTTATTTGTTTATTAATTCATTTATCATCAGTATTTAATAATAATGGTTCCGTCCATGACGAACAGTTTATAATTTTTATCGGATATCCATTCTTCCGTCGTACTTTTTCCTAAGAGGGGAAGTAAAGAAATTAAGGATCAGTAGGAAAATTGAATGGAAATGACGGAGGGGAAGTGAAAAAGTAGGAAAGTTATGGGAGGGGAAGTAGGGGAAGTTATGGTGCGGAAGTGAGTGGAGTTATGAGAAGTGAGGAAAGTTGAAGGAAGAGGAAATCGGAAGAGGAATATTAGGGAAGTGAGTATAAGTAGAGGATGTGAAGTATAAAATAAAGAATAAAGACGAAAGGTAGTAGGGGAGGTATAGAATGCAGAAATAGAGGAACTGAAGGAGGAACTGAAGAGATGATAGGGGAAGGGAGTTTTATGGACCGAGAGGAGGGGAATTGTGGAAGAGGGAATATGTAAAAGGGTTGCGAATAGTGGAGGGAAAGTATGGGAGGCAGGATTTCACAGTTTACAGTGGATTAAGAGTTGAGAAGTGAGGGGCAGTAGGAGAAGTAAAGGAAGGGAAAGAGATAGGAAGTGAAAAGAGTAGTATTAGGGAAGTAAGTATGAGTAGGGGAGGTGAAGTAGTTAAAGTGAGGAAAGGGGTAGTAGGAGAAGCAGTAAATGCACAAATAAAGGAAGTAAAGGAAAAGGGAAAGGGATAGGAAGTGAGAAGAGTATTATTAGGGAAGTAAGTATGTGGTGAGGTAGGTGAAATGTGGAAAGGGGTAATAGGAGAAGCAGTTAATGCACAAATAAAGGAAGTAAAGGAAGTAAGGGGGGACTAAAGGGTGAGATGTAAGGGAAGTGATGAGAAGTAGTGGGAGATAGGTATGAGGAGTAAAAGGAGGGAAATTATGGTAGAAGAGGGGAAATATACAAGAGGTTGCGATTGGAAAAGAGAAGGTATCGGACATTTGACAAAACCGGGGGGGGGGGGGGGGCCCTTGGAGCCAAATTTTACACAAATCTAATACCTTCTCTGATGAGAATGTAAAAACTACCAGATGCCTAGACTAGAGCTAGAATTCTATAACTTAGAGAGTTAGACACGATCGCCGAAACTCGTATATAGCATGTAAGTCCCTCTAAGCCAAAATTCACCCTCTTTAGGGTGACTCCCTATTATCAAGACACGCGATCACCCTCCTTCCTAACTTGTCAGAAAAAAAACGCGGGTTTCATTACTTTCTTTATTGGCTCTTCTAACCGAAACTGAGAAAGATAGTAGGTCAGGAGTAAAGAACTGGCGAGTGAATTAATTGCTAGTTATAATGTAAGTTTAATCTAAGGATGCGATAAGGAGAGAATGGACAATATTCGAATAATATGCCACAAAAGAAATGTCGCTAATTTTCTTATAACGGAAACTCACTTATTAATAGAATACTTAAGACTATTTGAATTTTGGGATATTTGAAGAATTTAATAGGTTTGTTGCATGATTTAGAAAAATTAAATTTTTCGATAATATATTATCTGCTCTTCATGCTAGTGATAAGAAAGTGGTTTAAATACGTTATTTTGAAAAGCAAAATAATTAACCATTTTTTAATAAATCATAATTCATCATTTCAATCACATCATAGTTGTACACATCACGTTATAGCTTTTAAAGCCAGAGTTCAAAAATCATTATAAGTTCATGAAATAATTATAAATGAATAAACAAATAAGGGGTCATTCGAAAATTACGTAAGGAATTTTTCAGACATTTCACCCCCCCCCCCCCCATCTTACCAAGATTTTATGGAATACGAAAATAAAATTTATTAATATCAATAAGTATTTAGTTTTACAAAAATACCATTTTATCATTTCTTGAGAACCCAAAATATTGTGTAGACCGATACTTCATTTTAAAAGCAAAACTTCCTGTTTTTTAACCTTATATTATCAATTCATTTTTTGCTTAGTGGAAATTAATTTTCAAACTGAAAATTTTACTATTCCATTTTTGGTTTAAGATTTTTTTTAGTTGAAAATTCGACAATTGGATCAAAATTATTTTTCTTTTTCGTTTAGAAAATTCATCGTTTTTGTAGAAATCAATTATTAAATCTAAAGTTGAATTGCTTTGATAAAGACTTATTTTTCTAGTTTAGGATTCATCATTTTAGTTAAACATTCATTTCTTCGCTTATAAATTTCACTATGTTGTTGATAATTTGTTTTTTTCTTAGCTAAAATTATTTTTTTTAACTTGAAATTGAACTCTTTCATTTTTTTTTCTTTGAAACTCAATCTTTTTTAATTGAAAATTCGTTAAAACTGAAATTTGGTGTTGAGAATTAAGCTGATTTAGTCCAAAATTAACTTTTTTGTCGAAAATACTTTCAAAGTCAAACTTTCAGTTTTCTAAAATCATATTTTAAAAGTATTAGAAATTACAGTTTTCAAATTGAAAATTTAACCATTCCATTTTTTATTGAAAATTGATATTTTTAGTTGAAAGTTCAACAATATGATTGGAATTTCTTTTTTTTTTTTGTTAAAATAATAACTGTGTGATTAAAAGTTAATCTGTTGCAGTTCAAAATTAACTTTTTTGATAAAAATTCATATTTTCAGATTTAAATTGAAACTTTTTGGTAGAAAATTTGTATTTTCAACTATTTGGTCGAAAAGTGAATCACTTTGTTAACAATTTTCTTGGAATATTCATAATTTTAGTTGAACATTCATTTCTTTGGTTGAGAATTTAACAATTTTGTTGATTTTTTTTGTCTACAAATTTATTTTTTAAACTTAAAATGTAACTATTCCATTTTTTGTTGAAAATTGATTTTTTTTAGTTGAGTATGCATCATTTTAGTTACATTTTTTTAATAAATTGAACTGCTTTGTTAATAATTTGTTTTTTTCGTAGCAAAATTTTTATTTTTTGAATTAAAAATTTAACTATTCCATCTTTGGTTGAGAATTGCTATTTTTTGGGTTAAAAATTCAATTATTTAGTTTAAAATTGTTGTCTTTTATTAAAAATCAGACATTTCTGGTTTAAAATTAATCCCCTTTTTTGAAAATTTAAATATTTGGTTGAAAATGCATGTATTTTGTTAAAAATTCGACTTTTTTAGTAGAGAATTCGTTGTATTGGTTGAAAATTTAATTATTTGGTTGAAAACGTATGTATTTTGTTAAGAATTTGACTTTCTAGTAGAAAATTTGTCGTACTGGTTGAAAATTTAACTATTTGGTCAAAAATTCATATATTTTGTTGAAAATTCGATTTTTTGGTAGAGAATTCATCATCTTGGTTGAAAATTCAACTAATTGACTAAAAATTGATGTATTTCGTTCAAAATATTTTTATTACGTTGAATAAAACTGTTTCTGGTTCAAAGTTGAAATCTTTTTTTTGTTCTTCGAAATTAATTTTTTCTTTGAAGATTCATAATTTTAGTTTAAAGTTCATTTTTTAGGTGCAAATTGAACTAATTTCTTGAAAATTAGTTTGTGGATTTAAAAATTTTGTTTCAACTGGAAATTCAACTATTTGTTTGAAAACTGAACTGTTCCGTTATAAATTAACTTTTTTGTTCAAATTCCAAATTTTTTTAAAAATTTTTCTTTTTAGTTTCAAAATTAAAAAATTTGGTAAAAAATTCAGTCATTTCGTAGATATTTTTTTTTAATTGAAAATTAATTTTTTTAATGAAAATTAACTATTTCATTTTGGGTTGAAAATTGATCATCTTTAGTTTCAAAATTGAACTATTTGGCAGCAAATTTTAACTGTTTTCTAGAAAATTCAACTGTATTTTTAAAAATTCTTCATTTTTGAAAAGAAAGTTCAACTAATCAATTTTTGACTAAAAATTGATCTTTTTTAGTTTTAAAATTCAACTATGTGTTAGCTTGTTTAAAATTCATTTTGTCCAGTAGAAAATTAATTATTAACATTTCAGACAATTTTTTTTTCTTAATTGACATTTCAGTTGAAAATAAATCTGTTTTGATTGAGGATTCAACTATTTTGTTGCAAGTTTGTCTTTTTTGGTTCAATTCTACTGTTTTTTAATTTCAAATGGAAATCTTTTCTTAGTTAAATTATCAACTGTTACACATTTTGTTAATAAAAATTCATTACTAAATGAATGTTCGAAAAAAAATTTAGTCTGAAAAATTACGTAAGAAAACGTGTTCAAAACTTGCGGACTGTAACCAAGACACGAACAGTTAGGCACAGCCCCCTGGGGGCCAGAAAGGAATCATGATACAGTGAACGCATCAACTGTCATTGATTCAGGATCTATGTACCAGGCAATAAACTTCTGAAATTTTTTATTATTATTCGTTGCAAATATTTAAATGTCGAATCTCCCATTTGCCCGAATGGAGAGGAAGATTTCCTGGTTCAATTCCTATTCTGTCTCCGGGGGTGGAATACGCGACGCACTATCAGCAATCGAATTATCTTTGTACGTTGTATAGGATGCAAAGATTCATCAGTCTCTTTTCTAGCACCATTACCATATAAGTCTTGCTAAATTATTCAACTTCGGATATTCCCCCCCCCCCATGCGATTAATGTCGGAAATGTCCGTAGTGTTGTCTATGCGGAGGAGGAACTGGCATGAGAGATGATTCGCTGAAAAAGACCTTAAGCCATTGAAAGCTGCCCCTAATTCTACTAGGTAGATGTAATCTTTATGCTCTTCAGTATTCCACCATCAGTGAGTCATACAACCATTAAAATGCGCTCCCCATCCCGATTGTAGGGGCATCAGAGAATATTCATAGTAGAAAAATTGCATCTTCAATGACATTTTTTATTACGTTTTTGACGTTTTATCTCGAGTAAAAGTATTTCGACTTGAGATGGACTTGGTTCGACTAAAATTCGACTTCAAAAGAGCTATTTCTTGATTATGGACGGGAGCGAGACAAGTCTCAGAGATTATATTGCAAAGGACACCGCACAAAAAATACATGAAATGGCTTTTGTTCGATTTTGATTAAACTTTATAAAATTGTAGTTCTCAACGTCTCGATGAAGATTGTAATTGGGCACAAAGTCCGAAAATGGACAGTTTTCGAGTTACAGAGGGTTAAACATGCAATCATTTTGAGAAACATCAGCAAACATCTTCAAAACTGCAGGTCTAAGAAAAAAATTGTTCCCTATGAAAGTTGATGGGATTTGACGAGGAAATGCAAAAGAAGTCATGACAATAAGACGCAGGTCATTTTTCAAGGTCATTCAATGTGAACTTGTCATTTATTGCTAATATTCAGCCAATAAGGATGAGATATGAAGAGGAAATCAATATAGAGCCCATGAAGGCAAGGTACGAGCATGACTTAGTCAATATCAAGCAAATGAAGGCAAGTCATAATAAGGATGTTGTCAATATCTAGCCAATTAAGGGAAGATATGTGCAGGACTTAGACAATATCCAGCCAATAAAGGCAAGACATGACCAAGTGCGCTACACTTGTTTTAGCTATTCTTTGTTTCTTTTAATTGGCGACTGCTTTCCGAGTACATATTCACGACTCTGCGGGGCACTTTGCTGCATGTGATTTTATTATCTCCACAGTCACTCCCAGTGATATTATTTATCTGAAGTTGAATAAAAACGCTGCAAACAATTGACAACTATAATCATCGGACGACGGATAATTTTTATCCGCTTCGTGATAAAAATTATCTGACTTTGGATAATTGTAGTTTTCAATCGTTTGCAGCGTGTTTATCCAACTTCAGATAAATAATATCTCTAGAATTTACTGTGTCTTGTTTCTTCTCTTTTAACCATGTTACTTCATGGATGAGTAAACGTTAGACCAGCTACATTGTATAGTCAGTCTAATTTTTTTTGTATATCATTACTAGATTGTGTATGCTCATTCCTAATTAAGTACTTGCATTCTATAATTGTCAATCTTCAATCACAATGGCATTTAGAAATCTCTTACGTTGTTGCGTTTGTGATGGACGATTTGCTCCTCGATTCATGACTCGAATCGACGGAGCAGAGAATCCTGGCAAAAGGGAAATTGCTATTCACAGACGAGATGGATTACGAAGACCACCATTAGAAGTTACACATCTGACAAACATATGTTCTGATTGCAATCGATCGATTTGTAACGAAATCGCTGCCATGGAAGAGGATCCCACATGCTTAAGACTGAATGTCTTAACGCAGACTACAAGTAACACTTGTCTTATCTGCAATGCCGCTGATAATACGAGTACACAAAGATTATAAGTTGAATGCAAAGTAAATGTTTTTATTTTATGCAATAATCAAATCCCGGAATACGTAAGATCATGTCCGCATAATTTAAATGATGAAGGTTTAATTCTGCAGCCACTTTTACAACTATGTCGGGAACATTACAACATTTCATTGACAGGCCATACGTAATTAGATGCCTACTGCTGCAAACATTTTTGCAAGGGCTTCGTAACGTAACTTTAAATCAGACTAGACTTGCTGACGAAAATAGCCTATCTGATACTGAATTTGAATGTCTTTGACCTGTAACCAAAGAACAGTTCCGAGAATTGTTCAGTTTTTGTGATAGAGTACCCTGTGAAGGTGGTTACAAGTATGTGAAAAAGAGATATTTGCTGATATTTTTATGTAAACTGCGTCAAGGTCTATCGGATGCTCTTCTCAAGGTCATGTTCCAATATTCAAGTTGACAGTTAGTGGAGTCATCGCCACGGTCAGAAAATCATTAATGCAACGTCTCGTACCTAACAGCATCGGATTAGACGCAATCGTGAGGGAAGATTATATTGCCAGGGATGTTACTGATTTCGCCAATCAATTATATAATCCGGAACCACAACATCCTCGAATTCTCGCTTGTATTGATGGATCATACTTTTACACTCATAAGAGCAGTAACTTCTGGGCTCTGCGACAGTCATATTGTGTTCACAAAGGACGGCGCTGAGTCAAACCTGTATTAATAGTTGCACCTGATGGTTAAATTCTCGACATTCAAGGACCGTACTTTTCTGACAGCCGCAATAATGATGCTGCTATATCACAACATCAATTCGCAATAGACGCCGACAGAATGAAAAGGTGTTTCCAAGAAGACGATATTGTCATTGTTGATAGGGGATACCGCAATGCCACTAATCTTCTAGAATGTTTGGGTATTACGTGGAAAATGCTAGCTCTTCTTCCACCACATCAGCATCAACTTACAACAGAAGATGCTAACGAATCGCGCCTAGTGACAAAGTCTAGGTGGATCATTGTGGCTAGGAACGGACACATCAAATCGATTTTCAAATTCTTTCAGCAAGTAGTACAAATACAACACCTTCCTAGCCTAGGCGATTTTTGTCAAATAGCTGGAGCTATAATTAACAGATACAATCCTTTAATTATCTTTAAAGGAGCTGATACCGGAATGGCCTGACACTTGAATTCTTTAAAAAACTCACAGTTGGGGTTCATCAAGTCTGTATATTGACTATGCTCTGCTCTTGTCGTGCCTTCATTGGCTAGAATCGATAATATCCTGGTCATGTCTTGCCTTTATTGGCTGGCTATTGTCTAAGACCTGCACATATCTTGCCTTAATTTGTTAGATATTGCCAACATCCTTCTTACGATTTGCCTTCATTAGCTTGATATTGACTAAGTCATGCTCATATCTTGCCTTCATGGGCTCTATATTGATTTCCTTTTCATATCTCTGCTTTATTGCCTGAATATCAGCAATAAACAATAAGTTGACATTGATGGTTTGTTAAAATGGTTGCATGTTTAACCCTCTGTAACTCGAAAACTATCCATTTTTGGACTTTGTGCCCAATAACAATTTTGATCGGCACGTTGAGAACTACATTACGAAGTTTAATCAAAATCGACCAAAAGCCATTTCATGTTCATTTTGTGCGGTGTTCTTTATGCTTCAGGCCTTTAGGGATTATAAATTAGATTTTAAAATTTGCCAGGGTCAAAATTAAAAATTTTTTTATTTGTAAATCGTATTTTGCATTATACCTTGACCTCTATAAACTGAGCGATGGTCAATTTTGCCTCAGCTACTTGCGTACGGTTCCCCCACTACGCGGCTTCTCATTTAGCCGAACTGCTGCCGCCGAGCCTGGTCAGCGGGAGTCCTTTATACCTAATGAGGACTAAAATACGGAATATAACATTTTCGGAATTTAGCAATTGGTAATTCATAAATAGAATAATAGAAATTTGCGAATTATAAAGACTTCAACGATATGTTATTTGACTTAAAAAGTTAAAAATTAAACAATAAATGTTCAAGTTTATGTAAAATTTATGATTAATTTTTCAGTATATTTTACTTAAATCTACTGCAGTAGCTTTAATGTATTGGTACAATATTTAACTTAACTTGGAAAATTCCGGAAGCTAAACTTTTGCCAGATTAAAAAATTTATTAACCAAAATAATGAATTTGGTTTATTTCTCGAACAATCGCATTTCTCAAAATTGTTTCTAGCTCAATTTGGAAACTTATTAACAAACATAATACATTTTTTTATTGCTCAAATAATTTGTACAATTTGCACTTCTGTTTTCTTTTCATTAACTTAAGTCTCGACCAAAACAGACTAATTTTCAAACGAAAAAAAAGGAATTTTGAAAGAAGGGGTTAAATTTTCATACCAAGAAAGATTTCTCATTCAATTAAGAAAAAAAATCTCATCCAAAGTATTGAATTGAAGAATCAATCAAAAAATGTATACATTTTTAAAATTACATTATTTCAAGTAATTTTAAGCTTGAAACATTAATTTACGAATGAAAATTTGTTCTGAATTCTTTTTAAATACTCTCTCAAAAATTTATTTTAAAAAATCATTTACAATTTTCCCAGGAATCTAATGCAAATTTTGTTATTATCTTGGAACTCGAATTTTTCCTACAAGTTTCTGAAAATCATGCAAAATAAAAAAAATTGCCTTAAAATCTTCCAGATTCTATTTTTAAATAAATTAAATATTACATTTTTAATTTATTTAAATATTTAAAAATATTCATATGAATAATATGAATGAAATATAATAAAATAAAATAAATTTAAATATTTTCAAAAATTAAAAAAAAAAACTAATTTTTAATTTTCTTTGCAATTTTGATATAAAATTCTTTATTCACTTAAAACCTTTCTAAATGCTTAGAAATTTTCTAAATTTTGTGTTTAAAATCTTCAAAAATCCGCGTTTTGTTTTCAAATTTTTGAAATATTTTCAAATTCTAAATGATTAAAATAATTATATTATTAAAATCAAATAGTATTATTAAAATAATACTACTTGGTTGAAAATTCATATATTTTGTTTAAAATACGCCTTTTTTGTTAGAAAATTTATCTTCTTTTTTGAAAATTCTACTATTTAGTTGATAGTTGAACTACGCAGTTAGAAATTCACCTCTTTGTTTGAAAAATTAACTATTTTACAGAAAATTTGTTTTGTTCAGAATTAATTTCCTTAATTGGAAGGTAACTCCATTTCTGCTTGTAAATACATATATATTTAGTTAAAAATTCAACTATTTGGATGAAAAAGTCTTATTTTTTGGTAGCTAAATAATCTTCTTGATTAAAAATGCATAGTTTTGGTTGGAAAATAAACAATTTGTTAAAAACTGTTTTGATTGAAATATTAACTATTACATTATTCGTTAAAAATTAATCTTTTTTCATTGAGCCTTAATCCACTTTGTAGAAAATTCAACAATTTTGTTAGAAAGTCATTTTTTGGTTGAAGATTGTTCATTTTATTTGAAAATTCATCTCTTTGGTTAAAAATTCATCTTTTTCGGTAGAAAATTGATCTCCCGTCTTGAAAATTTAACTATTTGGTTTAAAATTCATCTATTCCACTGATATTTAAATAATTTTTTTATCTAATCCTTTTAGTTGAAAATTCGCGTGAGTAATTCGGTATATAGAGGTAATTCAAAGTAATCCGATTTAATCGGATAAAAGAAATTCAGATATAATAATTTAATCAATAATTTAACTCGCTTAAGAAATTTTTCAAACTCCTCATATCTAAAAATGTATTACAATATAATTTTAAATTGTTTATTTTATTATCAGGAAATGAAAATTGGAAGTGGTAAAAAAATTTGAAATTTCTTAAAAAGTGTGCTTATAAATTAAAATGGAGAGAACAAATATATTTATGACCTGTTTTTCGTACTAAACTGCAAAGTGAATTCAGAAAATGAAACTTCTCAGATATTTATAAGATTACGATCAAGAAATTAAATCCAAAAAAGTGGGCAGAAGCTCTTGGTAAAATTGGTAAAAATATAATTTTTCGAGAAATTATTATTTTTAATTGAGTTTTGAATAAGATAATACATATATACTGTAAAGTCCTTTTATTATATCATGAATAATTATAATTCTTAAATGTCCATTTTTAATTAATTTTAAACCAGGTAATTTATCTTTAAATTCATGTACATTGATATTTGAATTTCTTCTACCAATCAGTGGCTATATTTTCATAAATATACCATTTTTATTATCTAAAAAAATTCCTTATGAAAAAAATACGATCCTCTTTCGAAGAAAGAATTTATTCAACATATTTTTTTTGCCATAACATTAAACTCCACTACAAATGCGTTTTTTTTTTTAATTTTTCAACGCCTTTTTAACCCGACCTCAAAACCTTCTTTTTCGACCACGAATCTTTTATTTATAAATCTATCTAAAAATACAGAAAGAGATTTTGAGGACCTCGTAAATTAAGT
Organism: Andricus curvator; assembly: GCA_932195095.1. Classification (NCBI taxonomy): domain Eukaryota; kingdom Metazoa; phylum Arthropoda; class Insecta; order Hymenoptera; family Cynipidae; genus Andricus; species Andricus curvator. The sequence continues at coordinate 582,581 of CAKNYM010053196.1, forward strand.
TTGCGTCGTAAAGACTGAAACTAATAACCATGATAAATTATTTAAAGGTCTTTAAAGTAGCGAAAATTATGGGTTGGTTCAGTGAAGATTGGGTATGACTTGGAATAATAATCTTGCAGAAAATAAGGAGAGATAGTAAATATAATCTACTTTTAGGAAATCTTATTTGGTAACACATTTAAATAGAATCATACTGATCGGTTTACTTTGGAAGTGGAAAAGGTCTTGTTTGGTCAGACGAGGGTGACTGCAAAGTCTCTTTGGAGAATAAATAGGGAAGAGAGTGGCAGTAAATATTGGATAAAGAGATAGAGAATTTATCAGCAATTTGCTATTTGAATTATTTAAATAAATAAACTAAATAAATTTCTTATTTAAAAAATTTTTACTTGTATCTTCTTATTTTATTTTACAGAAGAATAAATGGTGCTGATGAAGTTTTCCCTAGAAGTTCTATTGGCCTGAATGATTTACTGAAACGAACGAAAAACGTTAAAGATTTTGTAAAATGTAAAAAGGATTTATCTGAATTGGATTCAAGCCAGAAAGTCTTCAAGAAAGGTTGAAATGAGTGGCTTTCCGCGCTGATTTAATAAATCCCACCTTTAAATCCTTCATCAATTAACGCCTAAAGCTTCGAATTTCGGAACTTGTTGAACGAAGATTTTAAAAATTGTTTTGGCAATTTAAATTTTAAATATTTATCTTTATGTGCAGTTTTAATTAATTAGATCAAAGAAGCGAAATTGAGTTCTTTATAGAATTGTTTAATTAATAATGCACTCCTTATAACTAAATTATAATTTTCTTGGAAATTCAAAGTCTGCATATTCTTGTTAAAATAACTTAGTTTGACTCAAACTTACCTGAGAGTAAAGTTTTGCAATTAGAGACAGCAGGCGGACTTAACAGAGATTTGAAATAAAACTAAATTCTAACTACGCTTTCAAATTTTAACTCATTTAAAATTAGTAAAATAAAACGGATTTTTTTTTGGCTCAAAGTAAAACAGATTTTCAAGACAGATATAAAATATTGAAATTAATTTTCTTTTAATTAGAAGTAAAATCATTATTTTTAATTAGTTATTTCAAATTTAAACCAAGGATGGTTCAGGTTTTAATTATTCAAATTATAAATATTAAAATTAATTTTCGGTTCAATGAGAAATATCTTCATAATAATTTTTTTAAATATAAACTTCTTTTCTCTAATATTTTCGATTTGTTAATAATAATAATGTTCTTGACATATTATCAAAATATAAAATTTTCTTCATCGAAATAATTTATCGTTGATTTTCAAATCATTAATTTTTCACCTTAGTTTAAAATGATTGAATTTTACAAATCTTATGGCAGAATTTAAAAAAGGACTAAGTTTGAAATAATTAATTTAAAAAGATTTCAATTAGAAAGTATATAATTTTAATAGTTTTTAGAAGAAATACAATTTTAAAGATTCAAAATATTTAAAGTGTTTCAATTTTGAACGGAAGAAATGACAGGGATTATTTTTTAATGGAAATCCTATTTTTTAGTCAAAAAATCTATTTATATTTTTTAATGTGCAATTCTAAAACAGTTTAATTTTTGAGGCCTTGAAGCTCAAAATTTTTTGAGTCGAAGGCAGAAATTGGAAAATATTTAATCTGAATTTTCTTAATTGTCAAGCGTCTACAAATCCAAATTTAATAATGTTGTATTTTCAAACTAAAATATTTAAAATTTTAAGACAATTTTACTATTAAATCTTTAGAAATTACATAATTTTATATTTAAAGCGTTGATAGTTTAAATTGTAATAATTTTTAATTTGAATTTAAATTCAATAATTTCAGATTTTAATATTCTAAATATCTTGGTTTCAATTTTAAGCGTGGAAAATTGTCTCGTTCTCTAAATTATTCGAAATCGTAAAATATCAAACCAGAATTGAAATAAATTTGAAAAAATTAAAAATTGAGACAATGAGTTTTTAAGCCAAGCTTAAGAAAAAAGAAGATTCTAGAATTAGGCATTGAACATTAATTTTTTTAAATTGAGAATGTGAAAAACAATTTCGAATAGAAAGGCTCAAAATTGTGAAATTGCAAAGATTGGAATCATATTTAAAAAGAGACTAATTTTTTTTAGTTTCTAATAATTCGATTATTATTCAAAGTTTCGTATTCTAATCAATTTTGATCTTAAATTTCAATTTTTTTTATATAATAATAATTTTAAATTCTAGAATTTTAGAAGTTTTTCTTTAAAATGATTGAATTTAATTTTCAATTTAAAATTTTCGGAATTTCATTACTTCGAATTGAAAATTATATCAATTGAAAAGTTTTATATGTTATAATATTTACATTTTAATGCTTGCAATTATAAATAATACAATAGCAATTCCTTTTCAAATTTAAAATTATCAAATTTTAAAAATTCTAATCTGAAATACTTCTTTGTAATGTTCAGAAATTGTCCTATTTCCAACATTCCAATCTGAAATCATTCAATTTCGATATTCTTTAATCAAAAGAAATTTTTTTTTTAAATTTTCAACGCTTTGAATTATGAACGATATATTTTCAATTCATTTTGTAACAAAATTGTCCAATTTTAAACACGATAGCGTAAAATTTTCAAATTTTGAGACATTCGGGTTTCAAAATTTAAAATTTGAAATGTTTCATTTTTAAACGCTCTTATTCCAAAACGATGGAAGTTCAATTTCGTTTGATTCCATTCAGAGAATAGACCTTTTTAAAAAAATTTACTTAAACTAAAATTGTTTAATTTTGAGCTTTTCCTTAATTTTTTTTTTCTTAATTTTTCTTGATTTCCTACGATCATTCGAAGATTACCTTTGAATTAAAAAGAAAATTTAATGATAAAACTGCTGTTATTTTTTTTTAATTATTGCAATAGGATGATGACGAAAACTGAGAATTTAATCATTAGAAAAATTTTCAATTAAGTTTTCAATTAATAGGGGTTTAACAAAATAAATTGCGATTTTGGATTAAAATTTTAGAATTTTGTTTTGAATAGCTGGCAATATGTACTACATGTCGTATTTTTTGTTTTTGTAAATTTTACAGTCAACAAAATTATTTTGGAAAAATCAAATTTCTGCATTTTTCTCGGAAATGACAGGTACAGGAAAATGTTCGAATGAAAGTTCATACACAGGTGTATCAATTTTTATCTGAATCTTCATTTGTAGCTTTCGTTGTTTCCGAGAAAAATGCAAAAATTCGATTTCTTCAAAATAATTTTGTTTATCAATTTAATTATTTTGGAAAACTGAGAAAGTTCTGCAAAAAATATCTCCTGCCTTTTGTGATATTTCACATAATTTAAGAGAAAAAATTATATTGGAAGGAAAAAAAATTATTCCGGCCCTAAAAAATGTTAAAAGTTATAGGTTCTTCTATATATCTATCTATCTATATATATATATATATATATA
>CAKNYM010053196.1:587977-640429 GCA_932195095.1 Andricus curvator
GATTCATCTCGAACTAAGGAATATTTTATATTCATGCATCAACTTTGAATTATGAATTATTTTAAATTGAGGAAGGTTTATTTAAATGAATTATCAATTTTTGGAAAATTTTACCAATACAAAGTTTCCTCTATGAGAAAGCAAGTTAAAAAAAATTCTTTTTTAATCGATTTTTAACTTTTTTTTTTTTCAAGTTAGAAAATAAAAACCCAGAAACGTGAAAGCGCGCTTCGTGCGTGCATTCTCTTTGTTTGTTTGTTTGGAATCGACAGAACTTTGAGTAATCCAAACCCGGAAAATGAACGACCAAAATTAATAAAACACACACTGAAAGGTTGATTATGTATCAACCCCTCTGTCCTAAATTTATGCACCGCCCAAATTCCACTCGCCACCCCATAAAATACAGCTGCATTAATAAAGTAATAAATCACCCTAACCCTAATCGACACAAGTCAGAAAGCCACACACTTCACTCATAGCGATCGTGAAAATGAAAAAGGGGCACTTTATCCATTTGGAACTAAATTCGACCCAAGATAGATCTCACGTAATCCAAACTTCGCTCGACATAATCAAGAAACTGGACTCAGGGTCAGGATGTCTTGGTCTCTCATCGGGCAAAAATAAAGAATCTGGAAAGAAAACGAGAAAAAAGAAAAGTAGCTGGAAAGCATGAAAGAGGGATGGAAGAAAGTTCGTTTCGTTTCGCCGCTTGCGCGGAATGGAGACTAATATTGTAAACAAGTCGAGCGTGCAGTCAAGACCGCTTTTCCGATGTTGCTTCGGAAAATGGGGAAAAACTCCTCCCGTAGAGAGCAAACGACTGGAAAGAAAAGGAAAAATCATCTGACGAGTGACGAGGCAAAAAAACAAGAGAGATGGCGTTTAGAAAAGAGAGGAAGGGAAGAGGGGTGGACGAAAAAAAATGGACAAAAAAAATAAAGAGAAAAGGGAACACCCTACAGTAGATAGGAGAAAGTTCAACACAATTTAACTGCATCAATTTGCAAAATTAAAAAAAAAAATTTTTAATGAAGCTTAGGGACCATACTTAAATTACGCAACAGTTCGAGGGGGTGGGTGGTACAGAAATTTAATATAAATTTCACTTTACGCGCCAAAGAAACCTGATGAGTGAGAAAAAAACCTATCCAACAACAAGTTTTTCAAAGATTCGGGAAATTTTATTTAGTCAGCGAAAAGTCAGGAATTTAGAAATTTTTTTTTACAAAAGCCAGGGAATTTCTATAAATTTGAAAACTGGCAGCAGAATAAATTTGAAATATTTAAATTTCAATTTGAAATTATTTTATTCCGCTTATAAAAGATTCTAGGTTAAAAATGCTGAACTTTGAAGATTCTGGTCTTGGAATGTTAATGGTCAGGAAAAATTAGAAAATTTTCAAAATAAAGTTTTGCGGTAACCCTGACAAATTGAAAAAAAAGTATTTGGATTTTCATACAAAAAAGATTTCAGTTGACTAGTCAACAGCAAAATATGAATTTCAAACAAAAAGTAAATTTTCTATGAAATAGTTGAATTTTCAAACAAATAATAAAATTTATAGCTAAAAAGATAATCTTCACAAGCAAGCAACTGCAAACAAAATATAATGGAAATTAATAATAATTCTTGTTAGTAATTTATTTGCCTTGTACTTATATTTATATTCTATTTTTTTTGCAGTTGCTTTCTCGTGAAGATTATTTCGTTTGATGAAAATTCAAATTATTTTTTTCTAACTTGTCCTTTTTATCTGAAAGTTTACCTGTTTTAGTGGAAATTTCATCTTCCTTGAAAAAAATTGAACTATTTGGTAGAAAATTTAACAATTTTGTTAAAAAGTCATCCATTTTGGTTGAAAATTCAACTGTTTGTTTGAAAATTTGTCTTTTTGGGTTCAAAATTCAACTATTTTCGTAGAAAATTCATTTTTTGTTTAAAATTCATATTTTGGTGTTGAAAATGCAATTGAAATCTTTTTTTTTGGATACAGATTCAACTATTTTCTGTTATTGAAAATTTGAACTTTTGATTTGAAAAATCATCTGTTTTAATAGAAATTTCATCTTTCTTATATAAAAAATGAGCTATTTGGTTGAAAATTCAACAATTTAGTTAAAAAGTCATCCTTTTTGGTTGAAAATTCAAATATCTTGTTGAAAATTCAACTATTTCATAGAAAATTTACGTTTTGTTCAAAATTCGAAATTAGATGAAAATTCAACTACTATTTGAAAATCTGTCTTTTTAATTTGGCAATTCATCTATTTTAGTAGAAATTTCATCTTTCTTGGATAAAAATGCATCTATTTTGTCACAAAATAAACAATTTTGTTAAAAAGACATTCTTGTTGGTTTAAAATTCCACTCTTTCGTTGAAAATTCGACTTTGTGGGTTGAAAATTCAGTTATCTTTGTAGAAAATTTACTTCTTGTTTAAAAGTTATATCTTGATGTTGAAAAGTCAAACAAAAATCTTTTTTTTGATAACAATTCAATTTTTTTTTGTTAAAAATTTGTCTTTTTGATTTAAAAATTCATCTGTTTTAATAGAATCGTCATCGTTCTTGGATAAAAATTCAAATGTTTGATTGCAAATTAACCTTCTTTGCTTCAGGATTCAACTATTTTGTTTTTAAATTTTATTTCCCAATTTAATTTGAACCACATTGTTAAGAAATCATCTTTTTCTTGAAGATTCATATTTTTAGTTGAAAATTCACCTCTTCGGTTGAAATTTTAACTATTTTGTTGAAAACTGATCTTTTTTAATTGAAAATTAAACTGCGTGGGTAAAAGTTGAAGTACTTTGTTGACTTTTTTTTAATGAAGGTTTATCTTAAATAAATTTTTTAAATAATTTAGTATTGTTTATGACAATTTTATTTCAAACGAATGCTAGAGAGCTGTGGTTTCCCAACTTATCAGTTATAGAATCGTAATAATCAATTTAAATTTAAAACTAATTGTTAAAATAATTTATCATTATTATTTTAAATAATAATTTCTTTAAATAATGCTACAATTTTTGTATTTTTTCCTGAAATTTTTTACTTTTTGTACACTTTTTATTTATTAAGATAATAGTTAATACATTTTACCAAAAATAATTATTTAAATAATGTATTATTGTTTATTCTCTAAGAGTAATGCTAGAAAATTACAGTTTTCCTGCATTTCCAGCTTTTTTTTGACATTTTAGTTATTATCAAATAATAAATGAACATCAACTAGAATAATTTATTAAATAGTATGCAATTCTTTTTTGAACACAGTATTTTTAGTCTTTTTTTGTAAAAATATTAATTTTAACAATAAAGTTCTAAGTAACTGCTTCGAAAAATAGTTACATCTAGTATGATGCATACACAAAATTTAAAAAATATTTTTTCAAACTGCTTCTGCTTCAGACAAAATTTATAAACAAAAAAGAAAGAGATTTTTTTAAAAATGATTCTCTTCGAAATTTATTTAATATTCACTCAGAACTGAAAAAGTCAAAGCAAAATAAAAAATTTCAGAAAAAACCAAAATTTTCTAGCAATACTATCAAAAAATATGGTACTCAACAAAGGTAAATTGTTTAAACAATTATTTTTGTTACCTAGCATTATTTACTAGCTTACTTTGAGTGAAAAGTGTACAAAAAGTTGCAAATTTCAGAAAAAACTGCACATTTCTAAGCATTATCCAAAGGGAATATTATTAAAAATATTAATGAATTGTTTAAACTATTATCTTGATTTATTTTCATTAAATATTACTTTAATCAATAGAAAATGGAGAAAAAGATTCAAATTTCAGAAAAAACCGCAATTATCTAGCATTACTATAAGAGAAGATAATTATAAACGATAATAATTTGTTTAAACAATCATTTTGTTAAACTGAATAAATTACCAATTAAAACTAAGTGAAAATCTGATGAAATGTGAAAATTTGAGAGAAAAACCGTAACTTTCTGGCATTATTCAAAAAGACAATTATTAAAAATAACAATAAATTTTGTGCACAATAATTTTCGTTAACTGGAATTAATTATTACCTGACTCTTTTGAAAAAGTGAAAAAAAAGTGGAGAATTTCAGAAAAATCCACAACTTTCTAGCATTATTCAAAGAGAATATTATTAAAAATAATAATGATAAATTATTATAACAATTATTTTTAAATTTAAATTAATTATTGCGATTCTATAACTGATAAGTTGAAAAATTAAAAAAACGCAATTTCTTAACTCTATTCTAAGAGAAGATTGCTATAAACAATAATAAATTATTTTTAAAATGTATACAAAAATCTAGTTATCAGCAGAAAGTAATATTTTATGCATCCGTTATGCCACAATTCGGATATTTTTCACAATTTTTTTAAAGAAATTTTGGTAATTTCTTCTAGAATAATTCGCAAAAGAAAATTGAATAACTTAATTTTTTTAATTCTGTCCTTGGATAAGCAAATTTCAAGGTTTGGAAAACTGCAAGAGATCCTATATTTCATAATTCCGGAAGTGCATGCAATTTCACTTGCCAAGATTTAATTTCACCAAAATTGTATGGAAGTAATATTTTCCATCATTTGTACCCAAATTTATTCTTATTAATTCGAATTGCCATTTGTGATCAGTTTTATTTTTCCTACTTCCCATTTGACCGAATTTCTATCATACCGAATTGTCATCTGCCACAATATCTACTTTCTCAAACTGTCATTTTACCTAATCCTTCTTTGTCTAAATTAACTTTTGTCGTTTGATACAATTTGGATAAATGTAAGATAAGACAAATATCAATTCCGACAATCGACAATTAGGCAAACTGCCAAATCAGAAAAATAAACATCATGGCAAATGACAATTCCCTAAAATGTCAAAGGGCTTTTTTCGCAATTTGATTTTATCTCAAACGAAACTTATCTAAACTGTGATTTGGGAAATATTCATGGGAAAATCCCGGAATTAGCCGCCAGGGATTTCGAAGATCCCAAACAAAGGATATCAACACTTCAGTCCCACTAAATTCATAAATTCGACAAAACTTCTGAAACAATTCGGTCGTTTAGATCTTCGGTCACATCCAGTTCGAAGCAAGGGTTCGGTCACTTGCAATTTTATTCAGAATGCGAAATAAAGCCTCCACCAAAGGTCGACAAAAAACCGAAAGTCAGGAAAAAACTATAGAAATAGAGGCAAAAATAGGGGGGGGGGGAATGATTACGTGGGATGATGGTGGTGGTGGCGAGAAGCGATGGGATGGATTTTGTCGAGAATGGCCAAGGGGAAAAGGGGGGTGAATTGAGGAGGGTGGTTCGAGAGCCGATAGGCGAGGGAAATAGGGGATGAAAGAGGGTGGAGGGGTGCAGGAGAAAGGAAGGATAGGACCGCGCAGTCCTATCGGGAGCGTCGCGGCGTACAGACGCTCGTCACGGACTTTGTCCCTCGTCCTCGTCGTCGAAGTCGTCGTCGACGTCGACGTCGTCTGACCGTGAAAGGCGCAACTTCCGCCATTATCAGTTCCTCTTCTTCTCTCTTCTTCGCTTCTTCGCAAAGTTCCCTGTGTGCCAATCATCACTACCACGTGTCGTCACCCTCGCCGTCACGTTTCCCATTTTCTTGGCGGGATGTCACTGAGACTTGATCTCTCCATCAGGATCAAGTCATGTCCTGTCGACTTGATGGCTGAAAGCATTTTTGGGGAACCTGTTAAATTGACTACTTCGATAACCAGGTGCTTATCTCACAGATCACGTGATTCTTGATGGGCTAAAACGCCGGTGAAAGTGTACCATTTCGACGTTGTTTTGTGATTTCTGGTAGTTAGAATCGGTGCGAAATGAGGATCAAGGGTTGTGATTAGTTTTGTTCGATTGGACGGAACAAAATCAGGGATGATACGTAATTGAGAGAACGTGAGAGAAAAATTGAGAAGCTTTTTTTTGGCTTCAGGGAGGAAGATTGGGATTAAATGGATCTTTATAATTGTGTGCAAATGATGTGCGATTCCAGAGAGGAGATAAGGAACGAACCTTGTGGAATTGAGAGAAATTTTTTCAAATTAGGAAAATTCTGGATAAGATTAATCAGTCGGAAAAGGTTCGGGATCAAAGTAAGGCTTCAGTGCAACATTTCTTCAATTCTAAACAATTGAAACAAATTTTAATTATTACATTTTGCTTTTATTTTGACAAACTCTAACGACAGTTAAAAAGTTTGTTATAATAATTTTCAACAATTCAGTGAACACTAAACACTTTTAAAAAAATAATATTGAAACGGTTACTATACTGTAAATATTAGGGACGACTGAAAAATTTTGAAATATGAAATTCTCAACACTTTAAAATTTTCAAAGAATGAGAATATTCGAAATTGAAAATTACTGAAATTAAAAAATTGTTAGGAATTTAAAATTCACGAATCAAAAATTCCCGATAGCCTTCACTACTACCAGATTCGAAATACCCGATAATAGAACATTCTTGAAATAACATTGTCAACAATATAAAACATCCGAGACAAGTGAATTTTAAAATCTAAGGAATTAAAAAATCGTTCAATAATAAAATACTTCTATTCGATAAAAATATTTTTCCATTATTTACTTTTTATTTCAAAAAATTGTTGAATTGTTTAGAATCGGGAAGGCTCTAATTCGATATAATGTCAGCAATTTTATAATTTTGGAAATTTTCACTGCGAATATTTTCTTCTTCGTCTTAAATATGACTGCAAATTTAGTATTTATTTCCATAATAGTATGTTTTCATCCTTACTTTATTGTTAAAAAATGTTTTTTTCAAACCATAATTGCTTTATTATTATCTGAAAGCCACAAAAACCATCAACAATACAAAAAATTGGCCAAGTACAACTTTATTTGGTACAACTTTTATTGGTTGACCCAAGTCCTTTTAATGAATTACTTTTCCTTTCATAAACTACAAAATACAAAAGTGTCAGAAAATTGCGATTGTTAAAATTTTTTATGACGATTTTACAATAAATGTTTATTAAATATATCAATCAGGACCGAAAAATTATGTGCAGGAAAAAACTTTTTCCGAAAAACCAAGCTAAAGTTGAAAATTCTATATTCGAAAATAATTTCTAAAATAGTTTTGCATTTCTTTCATTCATTGAATTATTTTATTAATAAGATTGTGTTTAGTTGAAACTATAAAAAAATAAAAGTAAATGTTATTCGTAATTCAATAACAAAAATTACTTGATTCGTAAATTATTTTGATCGGGATCGTTTCAACTCTACAGAAATTTTAAAATTCAATTTTTAGTACTCGTAACCAATTAATGCTTTTTTTTGCATCCCAAATATTTTTAGTGCAATTTGAAAATTTTTGTAAACTGAAAGTTTTAATCTAATATTGTTCTGTTTTGAATTAGAATCTAATTTTTTAGGTCCAAAAATTAAAACTAATCGACTGAGATCGATATAATTTTTTTTCCGTATCAGAAAGTGGTGTTGAAAAGATATTCAAATCATATTTTTCCACTTATTTTCGAAAACTGCAGAATCAAAATGTTTCCATTTTTATGGTTAGAGTCTTGAAATTTGAATACGCATACATTTGTTGCAGGCGTGTATTTTTTTATTGTATATAAAATTTTATTGGAACCTTTCACGTACAGAATTTCAATAGGGCCATTTTGAAATCGATCAAACTCTCGACTAGGGTAGAGATTGGGAATTTTTTTAAACACATTTTCATAAATATTTTATATTTTCAGAATCTTGTACATATATTTTGATTAACTTACACATAATAAAAAGATTACTAAAAGTTTTTCATTAGCCTGGAAGGGATTAAAAAATACCTTTTAATATCCTCGAGCTATTTTACGATGTAAAAACATACGAAAGTGTAAAAGATAGTTTTAGTAATTCCGATCAAATATACTGATTACAAGTAGAAGACAAAATTTTACATATGTAAAAAAATGTGAAATTCGGACCATTAATTTGTTGAAATTAACGATGCACTACTTTTCAAAATACTTGCAACTTATTTAGAAATAAGTAAGTTTCTTGTGCTTACAGATTAAGAAAATTAATTACTGATTCATTAGATTTTTTAAAATTCTATCGTAAAATAAAGTTCTTCGCTCTCGAGAATTCAGGAGGGTTTCAAATATTTATTATTACCTTCAAAATTTACAGCGTTTATTGCAACTTATATTTTCTCCTAAAAATTTAGTAGAGATTCGGAATTTTACAAAACAAAATTTTATCAATTTTTTAGATTTATAAAAACCTCATATTTCGAAATCTGATATGTATCTATGATTGCAAAAATAATAAAAATATTTCTCAACTTTTCGATAAAGCCAGAAGAGATTAAGAAACGCTTTTTAGTTCTCATACATTTTTCAGAGGTGTATAATTTTATTGTGTACTACGTTTTATCGAAAGAATACAAAGAACTTTAAGGTAGCGATTTTTAAATTATTCAACTCACGACTTGGTAGAGATTGGAAATTTTTAAAAACAAGTTTATAGCTTTTTTACCTTCTTGAGACCTCGTATAGCCAGTAATGAAATAACAATAAAAATATTACTGTAATATTTTTCTAAAAAAAAACTTTTTAATAGAATCGGCATTTTCAATAGCAGCTTACTTTATTTCTGACATTCATTTAAACTAAAACCAAAATGTTCATCATATTGCTAATTATTTTATACAAATATTATAAATATTATTTTTAACGTGAAAAATAAAGTTTAAAAACCGATAAATGTGTTTACAGATTCCGAAAAATATCGTAAAGAATATTCAATAAATGTTTCTTATGATTATTAAAAAAATTGGATCCATCAGATTTATTATTGTAAAAGTTTAGAAAGTATTTAAAAATATTAATTCATTAAGAATATTAAAACCTTTAATTAAAATAGACGTCTGCATCAACAATTTTATTTCCCCATAAAATTTCTTTCCTGTAAATTTAAATGGTCACAAATTATCCAGAAAGGTTTTCCACTGATTGCTCAGTGCTCACTTTCACTTATCTTGTTAGGAAATTCAAATTGTTACTTTTATCAATTTTGTTGAAGAGACTATTTCAAATTAAAGTGGCTCTCGTCAAGATTTTTAAAAATTGTTTTCCGAGGCAATTATTAGTCTGGTGATTATAAATAATTATTTGAGATAATTAAAAAAGTAATTCGTCTATTTGATGAATCTTTAATCATCTTAAAAACAGTTTCTTAACAATTTGCTTCTTCACTAAAAATTCAGCAGAGAAAAATAATTTTAGCTTAAAAATTTAGCCAATTTTGTCTGCTTATTATTACATAAAGCCTTTTTATATTGTAAAAAATAAATAAAATTTCAGAAATTCGAACATTATGAATTCATCCAAATTTGCATCAACGCTCGTTAAATTGACAAAGAATTGCATTAAGAAATGCGAAATAGTCATTGAAAATTTAATAGCTTACAAATTCAAACCTTGAATGTAACGTCTTCGACTTAAAATGCGCATTTATAAATGTTCATTTGAATTCCCGATTCGATTTAAAATTCATTGCTTTCTAATTACTTCCTCGCTTTAAAATGTTTCAGAATCCCTTTTGGAAGAAAATAAAATCATCCTCCAAGCACGTATTTCATTCTCCTCTTACAGAAATCAGAAGTTTAATTTATTTTCCCGAACTTTTTACATTATTTTATTATAATTTTATTATTACATAATTCTATAACTGTGTAAACTTGACGATTGTATAATCTTGTTTCAAACTTAAGAATTCAGTTAAAGAAATTCAATATTCCAAACTTTAGAACTTAAAATAAATACGATCCTTCTGTGTTTCTGAGAGACCTTCAAATATCTTAAAAATTGTTATTCTGCCCTTTCCTAACATTTGGAATATTTGAAATTTCAGAAAAATGGGATATAATTATTAAAAAGATACATTATGATTTGGAAACTTCACCTTGTATTATGCATTCTTAAATTGACAAAAAAGGCTCATTGATTATTGCAAAAAATTTTAGAAGAGAAATCAAGCCTCAATAATAAAAAGATATTTGAGGCTATAATTGTTTATTTAAATATATTTTCGGAACGCCGTAATTTTGATGCAATTTCAACGTTTAAAAAGTTTTTAATCACTTTTTTTTTAAATTTCAACGCTCATACTATTCCCTGGTAAGTTATGTACAAATATAATTATAAAGTTTTCATCAAAAATATTTTATTTAAAAATAGTACCTTCAATTATTTTTAGTTGGACATCTCTTAAATTAAACATTTTGTTAAATAATATTTGATAAATACGCGAAGAATAGAATTGTAAAGAAAGCTTTTGTAAATTAAAATTTGGATTCCGCTTTTTGCCTAAAGCACAAGAAAGAGGACAAATATGCCAATAACTAAATTTGAATAAAAAATTATGACCTGAATTATTTTTTTATCATTTACCCTGAGGTTTTTCTTTCAAAATTTGTTACAATAATCAAGGAAATTTTTTTGGCACTTTTGTAAATCAAATGAAAGATTGAGCAATTTTGAAGTAATATTATACATGTTATGTATTAGTGCTTTTTGCGGAAAATTAGTTGTTTTTTTTAAATAATTTTAATATGACATCCGAAATTTTCGAAAAGGACTAAAATTTTTTTTAATTCTAGCTCGAGTTAGTTTTTTTTCACCGACAATTAGCATTTTTAAACACAAATTATCATGAAGATTTACAATTTTCAACAATATAAGGTTATGTTGGCATCTTACACCGAAAATTTGTATTTTTAATTAAAAATTTTTTGATTTCAAAGATTAAATATTTTTCAACGATTTGTGCTTTTTCCTAGAAATTGACTTTTTAAAAAAAAAATCATTAAATTTTAATGGTTCTTAATTTTTAAACAATTTTAATGTACGTCCGCATTTTACACCAAAAACTGGTATTTTGAAACCAAAATCACTAATAGCTTGAACCAGATTGGTAATTTTTGAAAAGTTTCATGTTTCGCTGAAAATAGGTTATTTTATTCAACAATCATCAGATTTCGCGGAAGATTAACAATTCTTAATAACAATTTTCTATTTTGTTATTTGAATGTTTTTTGCCAGGAATTATTAGTATTTTTAACAAAAAATGATTAGATATCAAAGATATTTTGTATAGATATTTTGTAAAATTAGTATTTTTAATAAAAAGAAAAGATTTGTTAGATTATCGTTCCGATAAATTTTTTGGATCTTTTTGCAATTTATGGCTTCGGTAGCTTTTTATATCAGAAAATAGTTGTTTTTTTTTCGATGAAAAATCATTCGATTTCAAAAAAGATATTTTTGAACAATTTTAGGTTATGCTCGCGTTTCTGTAAGAGGATTTACAATCTTCAGCAACTTCATCTTATATAGTGTTCTTTGTCCAAAATTGCTATTATTAATAATAAAATCGTCAGATTCTCAAAAATATTTAAAATTTTCGGAAAAAATGGGATATGCTAGCGTATCTCACCAAAAACCGTTTTTTTTATCATTCAACTTAAAGAATTAAACTTATTATTACAAACTGAAAAATCTAACGTTGGATCCTACGTAGGATTCTAATAGTTTCCTAGCTCGTAAATGACGTCGAAACCTACGTGGGATCCTAATATTTTCCTAGTTCGTGAACCTTGGATCCGACATAGGATCTTCATAGTTTCCTAGGTCGTGGCTGACGTCAAAACCTACGTCAGATCCTACATAGGATCCCAATAGTTTCCTAAGTCGTGAACGACGTCGAAACCTACGTGGAATCCTACCTCAGATCCTACATAGGATCCCAATAGTTTCCTAAGTCGTGAACGACGTCGAAACCTACGTGGAATCCTACTTTAGATCCTACATAGGACCCCAATAGTTTCCTGAGTCGTGAAGGACGTCGAAACCTACGTTAAGTTCTGATGGTTTCCATAGCAGTAAACGAAGTCGCATCCTACGTAGGATCCTAATAGTATCCTAGGTCGTAAACGACGTCAAGACCTACGTTGGATTCTACGTCTTATTCGAAAGCTACGTAGGATCCTACTTCAGAGCCTAAGAGTTTCCTAAGTCGTAATCGACGTCAGATCCTACATAGAATCTTAATAGTTTTGTAGGTCGCAAACGACGTCGAAACCTACGTTGGACACTGATAGATTCCGGGGTAGTAAACGACTTCGGATCCTACATAGGATCCTTATAGTTTCCAAGGTCGTAAACGACGTCGAAACACGCGTAGGATCCTACGTCAGATCCTGATAGTTTCCAAGGTCAAGAACGACGTCAGATCCTACGTAGGATCCTAATAGTATCCTAGGTCGTAAACGACGTCAAGACCTACGTTGGATTCTACGTCTTATTCGAAAGCTACGTAGGATCCTACTTCAGATCCTAATGGTTTCCTAAGTCGTAATAGACGTCAGATCCTACGTAGAATCTTAATAGTTTCCTAGGTCGCAAACGACGTCGAAACCTACGTTGGATACTGATAGATTCCGGGGTAGTAAACGACTTCCGTTCCTACATAGGATCCTTATAGTTTCCTAGGTCGTGACCGACGTCGAAACACCCGTAGGATCCTACGTCAGATCCTGATAGTTTCCAAGGTCAAGAACGACGTCAGATCCTACGTAGGATCCTAATAGTTTCCTAGGTTGGAATCGACTTCGAAAGCTACGTTGGATGCTGATAGATCCTGTAGAAGTAAATGACGTCAGATCCTATATAGGATCATAATAGTTTCCTAGGTCGTAACCGACGTCGAAACCCACGTAGGATCCTACAAAGAATACTAACAGTTTCCTACGTCTTAACCGACGTCGAAACCTACGTAGGATCCTATGATGGATTCTTATAGTTTCCTAAGCATTAAACCACGTCGAACCTGACGCAGGATCCTAACAGTTTCCTATCTTGTACCAGACGTCCAAATCTACGTCGGATTCCATTAGTTTCCGTCGTCGAAAACGATGTAGGAAACGTCGTTAATTACTGGGATTGTTTTCGACCTTGGATCCTGATAGTTTCCTAAGTCTTAAACTACTTCGAAACCTACGTAGGTTCGTATGTCGGATCCTAACATTTTCTGACGATTCTGCGTAGGTTGCGACGTAGGAGTCTAATAGGATCCTACGTAGGAACCTACGTTGGATTATAAGAGTCATAAACGTTCGAGAATCCAAAATAGGAGAAAAAAAAGAACAACAAAGTTGTATCAACTTTATTGTACAAATTTATTAAAATCTTAAAAACGCAACGTTTCGGAAATACACCATTTCCATCATCAGGGGAACCAATTTATATAAATCTGAAAAAGTGTAATAATAATCTTACTAATATATTAATATGAACAATTAAAAAAAAATGTGTAAATAACCCACTTACGAAATAGTTAAGAAAGTTCTAGTCATCTTTGGAGTAGATTTCAATAACACTACCCGACGTGACTCGCGTAGATTAAGTATGAATAGTCATTTCACGTAGTTTTTGGGTCGCTGAAACCGAATCTGGCCATAAAAATGCGATCCTGGCTCAGGTTTCCGAGATATCCTATCCTAAAAATGCGAAAAACAGTATTTTTTGACATATTTGAGGTTATGTAGCAACGCTAATTTTTTTTCCTAGAAAACTATACGAAGAAATTCGGACTGAATCAGATGGGTCTTACGTTTTTGTGGTCGCTGTATCCAAATCCGGAGTCTATTTGACTCTATCAGGTCAAAGTCAAGATCGTTTAGAAGTCAAATCAAGAGAAACTCTAAAAGCGCAGATAAAAATCCTTATTTAATGTTTTTGCGATCGCTGACTCAAAACTGGAGGTCGGGTTAGCTCTATCAGATGAAGCTCACGGTCTTTTGAAGGTCAAATCTGGGAAAACCCGAAAAAACATTCCATTGTCATGGAAAGTAAAGTATCTTAAAGTATACAGAATCTCTGTAACTTAAAATTTTCAAAAATGTATATCTCGACGAAAAAAAAGATATTTGAGCAAACTCAACGACATTTGAAAGAGCAAGACTTGTACTTTAAAATGCTTCGTATAGTCTTCCAAGAAACAAATTGGCGTTTCTACATAACCTCAAATATGTCAAAAAATAGTGTTTTTCGCACTTTAAGGTTAGGATATCTCAAAAACCTGCGCTAGGATCGCATTTTTATGGACAGATTCGGTTTCAGCGACCCAAAAACTACGCAAAATGAATATGGATACTCAATCCACGTGAGTCACGTCGGGTAGTGTAATTGAGATCAATTTAAAAAGTCAGTAGTAATTTAAAAATATATATCAACAGATGTCAATTAAAATATAATGTATCAAAAAGGTTAAGTTAAAAATAATAAAGAAATATAGTTACCGTATTTCAATTCAAAAAATACTTTAAAATGTGTGGTGAATAAAATTAAAATATTTTATAACAAACTGTTAACAAAATAAAATCTATAAATTTGAAAAATATATTTTTTTATGATTATAAGAGCAGGATGGAAAGGCATCCTGCTCCCATAAAGATAACTCCAAAAGTGACTGTGAAGGAAAATCTACTAACCTAACATACAGTAGAAGTGAACAAAAAGGCGCCAAAATTTGAAAAGTAATATAACAGCTAACGTGTTAAAAACGGTTATTTAATTTATTATAAATTTTATAAAAATAATTCTAGAACATAATTACAAGATTCATTAAGATGGTCAAGATTAGTGATTTTATTGAGACAGTTATCCAGTTCTTTTTTAATAAAAACCATTTCAGCAAAAGCTCTTTTCATAGGATGATTCTCTTGACGTTGGATTTTTGAGCAGGCAAGTTAGGATACCAATTTTCATCAATTATCAAAAATGTTGCCCTCACTTTTATTTTTTATTATTTCAGATAATAGATAATATTGAATACAATAATTTTCTACTATTATTAATTTTATGTTTTGATTTAAAGATTGATGGAGGCCAAAAAAATAAAATCGCGCGCGTGGCGCACAAGCCACTAAAAAATTCGTACAAAAAAAGGAGACTTTTTTCATTCATCAATTCTAAAAACGTCCCTTACTTTGACATTTGTATTCACGAGTCTCTATTCTCTTGAAAAAGAAAAAGGAAAATATATGAGTTGGCCTATCATCAAGTTCTTTTCGCTTTTGTCATATTCGTCGAGCGCAAAATTGTTCCGATCAATTGGCGATCAAATGGGAAGACTCTCCCAGATATTCAATTCCATTTGATATTCAGCTTGGCAATGAAACGCTCTTTAGAATAGCGTTACTTTTAGCCCAGAACCCTTAATGTTTAATCGGATCCATTTATAAAAAAATTGACCTCACACTTTTTCGTCGATGTTACTCAAGGATCCAGACAGGCGAGACGAAAACGCAGACAAATGCACGTATCCTCGAATCTCATAAAGACTTGAAGAATATAGAATTCCTGCAAAAAAGAAAAAACACCCTATTCCTTCCAGATGATCAAAAAAGTTCCAAGATTTATTCCCTCGAATTGAATAAGATATCCATTGATGCAGTTTTCCCTTTTTTTAATACTAACATCAATCGTGCACTGCGCCCTCGTTTGGTTTTTTCGACTTGAGGAGAAAAATATTTTTTAATACAAAATAAACATTTTGAATAACTATTTATTTGTTAAAAGTTTTCTAATAATTAAATTCGAGCTAAAATTAGATTCTGAGATTTGAGAACAAGGAAATAAGTATAATTTGTTTTTAATGTTATATGAATATTTCTGAAGATTTCGGATGTGCCGATAAAGAATCTAGAAAATTTCAAAGAATGTTTTTATATTTTACATTTTATTTTTTTATCAGGAAACATTCTAGTCAGTTGAAAAGATATTCAGGAGTTTTGGAAGATTGAAATAAATTCACAAAATTATTTATAAATTTGCGGAAATCTTTAACTTGATTTATAATATTTACAACTAATTATTTTAACAAAATTTTAGAAGGAGAATCCAAGCGTGAATAATTAAAAAATAGTTAAGGTCATAATTGTTTATTTTAATTTAGTTATTCACAGCTTTGTGTTTTTTCTTTCATTTGAGGCAAAATTCGTTATTTTCATTAAACCTTCTTTTTTTTACTTTTTTTTTACTATTTTATTTTTTACTATTTTTTTTACTATTCTATTCGCCACGTATTTATTCAATATTATTGAGCAAATTGTTAAGTTCAAAAAAATGCTTGATAAAAATAATAATTGTACGTATGATTTTCAAATAAAATAATTTCTATTAAAACATGATGAATACGATTGTGAAAAACCTTTCAAGGAATAGAATAGGCTTCTGTAAATTACGATTCAATAGAAATTACGATTTTCGCTTGGAGTCTGTTTTTTGTAAATTTAATAGATGAAATTAAATATTAAGTAACTTTGAACTTGACTGTGCACATACACCATCCCTAAAATGATTCGACTTTTCCCTAAAATTTTTTAAAAGTTGAAAAAACGCCTCTAAATCTTTCAGGTTTTTTTTTTTATTTCGAAAGTCTTTCGAAAAGTTTTCAAATGTCTTCAAATATTCTTTTAAAATTAATGTTGCAAAATAAAGAATCGTTGGAAATTTTCCCAGAAATCTTAGGAATTTTTTTTTTTTTAACATTTCAAAATTCCTAAAAAGTTTCTAAGATTTTTGTTCAAAATTTAAAAAAACTGCCATAAAAACAAAAAATTATTTAGGATTTTCAAAGGAATCTTGAGAAACTTTGTATCTTCTCTTCAAACATTTCCAAATTCTTAAAAAACTTCTCAAGTTTTAGTTCAAAATCTTCATGAATCTGAATTTTTTTAAATTTCATGACATCTTTTTAGGTTTGAAGTTATTTTTTTCACTTTTAAAAACTCCCAAATATTTCTCGACCTTATTCGATTTTTTTTAAATTTCATAATCTTGCAAAATTAACAAATTTGCTTTAAAATCTTCTACACTCTTTTTCGAAATCTTAGGAAATAATTGTAAATGTTTCAAAATCTTTTTCAATTTTCTCTTAACATTCATTTTTTAAATAAAAAGTTCCTAGAAACATTCTCAGGAATTGAAGAAAACTTTTTTATTATCATTAAACTTTTCAAAAATTTTAAAAACTACTGAATTTTTTTCGAAATTTTCAAAAATCTACATTTTGTTTTACATTTTTTGAAATTTACAAAATTTTTTAATTAATTTTTAATCTTTTCTAAACTTCGAAGCCTTAAATTTTTTTGAACTTCCAAATTTTATAAATATCTTTTAAAATAATTCAAAACTTGATTTAAGTTCTGTAAAATAAAAAAAAAACTACTCAAAATATTCTAATTTTGTTCGAAAAATTTTGTAAATCTGTTAAAATGCTTAAAAAGCTTTTTAAATATTTTCATAAAAATAATTTTTCAATATCAAAAATAATTTATGCTTTTCAAAGGAATCTTGAGAAACCTTGTATCTTCTCTTGAAACATTTCAAAATTCTTAAAAAACTTCTCAAGTTTTGGTTCAAAATCTTCATGAATCTAATTTTTTTTAAATTTCTTGACATCTTTTTAAGTTTGAAGTTATTTTTCAACCTTTTCAAAACTCCCGAATATTTCTCGACCTTATTAGATGTTTTTTAGTTTTATAATCTTGTAAAATTAAAAAATTTCCTTCAAAATCTTCTACACTCTTCTTCGAAATCTTAGGAAATAATTTTTAATGTTCAAAAATCTTCTTCAATTTTCTCTTAACATTTTTTTTTTTAATTATTAGAAATATTCCCAGGAATTAGAGAAAACTTTTTTATTATCATGAAACTTTCCAAAAATTTTAAAAACTACTTCATTTTCTCCGAAATCTTCAAAAATCTACATATTATTTTACATTAAAAAAATTTTTTTAAAATTTAAAATGAATTTTTAATCTTTTTTAAACTTTGAAGCCTTAAAAATATTTCTAAATGATATGAATTTTTTCCAAAATTTTTGAACAAATCTGGATGAACTTCTCAATTTTATAAATATCTTTTTAAATAATTCAAATCTTGATTTAAGTTCTGTAAAATAAAAAAACTGCCTTCAAATATTCTAATTGTTTTTGGAAAATTTTGTAAATCTGTTAAAATGCTTGAAAAGCTTTTTAAATATTCTCTTAAAAATAATTTTTCAAAATAGAAAATCATTTCGAAAAATTTGTCTAGGAATTTAAAGAAAATTGTTTTATTCTCTTGAAACCTTTCAAAATCTTAAAAAGCTTCTCTTTTCGAAATGTTCAAAAATCTATATATTTTCCTAATTTTGACATTTTTACAAGTTTCAAACCATTTTTAAATTGCCTCAGAACTTCTAAATATATATTATAATCATTTGAATTTTTTCTAAAATTTTTCAACCTTGCAAAATTGAAAAATGTCGCTTTAAAATCTTTCACATTCTTTTTCGAAATTCTAGGAAATCATTTTTAATGTTTTGAAACGTTTTTTGATTTGCTGTTAGAATTCATTTTTGAAAATAAAATAATTTGAAATTTTTGCTTAAATATAAAATTTGTTTATTTTCTTGAAATCTTTCAAAATTTTGACAAATTTTCTACATTCTTTCGAAATCTTCAAAAATCAACACTTTGCTTTATATTTGTAAAGTCTTCAAATTTTAAATCATTTTTGAATTTTTCAAAATTTCTGAACTTTTTAAATATTTTTTAAAATGATTTTAATTTTTTCTGAAATTTCAAAAAGACTCTGCAAAATTAAATAAAAATTGTTCAAAACTCTTCCAGATTCTTTTTTAAAAATTTTGGAAATGTTGTGAAATATTTTGAAATCTTTACGAACATTGAAATTACTTTTGAATCGTTTGAAAAAAATTCTGAATATCCCTTAAACTAACTCAAATTTTTTCTAAAACATTTTAATCTTGCGAAATTGGAAAATTTTAAATGTCCGATATTTTAATCTTTTCGAAACTTTGAAAAGTCTAAAAAGTTTACTAATTATAGTGTCGTAGCAAAATGTTGATCACATGATTATTTCCCATTTTTTTAAAAATAATTTTCAAATAAAACTGTCTCTTTTATCAATAGCATTTAGAAAAATTTAGAAATATTTTTTTTTTGTATTTTATCATGAAATAAAGTTACTTTTTTGTAAATTATGATTTTTCATAGAAAGAAAATAAATAATCCGATTATTAGTATTATTTCTTCACCGAAATTTCGTTTCTAATTGCCTATTTTCAATAAAAATATTTTCTTTCTATTTTTTCTGATTATTCGATAAGCATTCTTGAGTAATTAAGAGGGATCTTGCCCTCTTTTTGTGACTCGAGGACTGCGACGTGAACAAGTGGAATGTTTGATAACTTATTGACCCCAGACGCTCTCTAACCATAGGTTAGGTGTCTCCCGCATCACAGCCTCTGAAAAAAATACCAACCAGAAAAAAAATATTTGTCGATTTTTCATTGAATTCAGTTAAAATTTTTGTATAGTGAATAAGTAAAGAAAAATTAATAATAATAATCTTTCAATTGGTCAGTTTGAAAATTTTGAAAATTGTTTTCCCACTTGAAGCAGCATGAAGTTGCTCGTCTGGCATAGAAATTATTTTTCGATATTCAAATTATCAATTTTGCACTTTAGATTAAAATTATTGAATTTCAAAAATCGCGATGAAAAATTCAAAAATTATATTTTTGTAAACACTTAGGCAATATTAAAAATTCTTCAATTTGAATCTATCCAATCACTTTAAATGTTACTTGATACTACACGATATGATACTTATTTATATTATATTTATTATCTTTCAAATTCATATAATTTCAATTCAAAATAAAATTAGAATTAATTAATTTTCAAGGCTTAAAAACTAAAGGTTCTGTGCTTGAAAATATTGAATTTGAAAATATTTGGTTCAAAATTTCTTATTATTTGAAGGTTTCCAATTTAAAATTTCTCAATGTTGTAGTTTTAAATTCAATTATTCAAAATGTCAAGAAAATTTCACTATTAAACCTTTACATTTAAAAACATTCAAATTCATATAAATCGCAATTAAATGCTTCTAGAACAAATCTAAAACAAATATTAAGAAAATGATTTGTCAAATTTGTATTCCTTTTTTTAATTTTTAATTTTCAACGTGATATCTCAAAATTGTCCGATATTCAATTGGAGATTCAAAAAAATGAATAATTTTAAATTGCAAAATATTTGATTGGAAGATTTTAAAAATGAATGGTATTTCTAGATATAGTATTAAAAATAAAAAACTTTGAAAATAAAATTTTAAAATTTGTATTACTTAAAATGCAAATAGATAAAAAGTTTTTTTTATTTTAGAATTGATTTGAATTTTTGAATTTCCATGATTAACGATCAGTGTTTGAATTTTCCCTTTCATGAGTTTTAATTTTTAAATTTGAATTGAAATAGTTGAGTTTTAAAAAGCATAAATAAAAAATTCGAAAAAATTTGTATTACATTTTGAACTTTTTTTTGGAATAGTTCAATTTTTTAATTTTATAATTGAAAATGTTTTTCATTTTGAACGGCCAAAATGGAGGTTAATTTATTTTTCGATCTTAAAAAAATTTATTCCATCAATTTCAATTTTAAATTTCAATTTTTTTATGTAATGAAAATTCAAAATTCTAGAATTTCAAAAACTTTTACTTTGAAACACTTAATTTAGTCTCTTACTTTAAAATGTTGAATTTTAATGGCTTTAAAAAAAATTTCAAGTTCAAAAGTGAAAAACTTTAGATTATTAAAATTTGGACAATTTTAATGAGAAATAATACAATGTCAATTTCTTTGGATTTTTTTATAAAGTAATTTTCAAAATTCGAATCGGAAATTATTCAATTTTTATTGTTTCTAAATTGTCCTATTTCCGAAATTTCAATTTGAAATAGTTCAATTTTGAGAATCTTCAATTTAAAATAAAATTGTTAAATTTTGAACGTTTTGAATTAGAAATTTAATTTTTAAACCTTCTAATTTAAAATTTGTTAATTTCAAATACATTTTTTTAAACTGCCGAAAAAAAAATATTGAAAATAAAATTTTTTCGAAATTATAGAACAGCTAAAATATAAAATTCCCAAATTGTAAAATTTTCGAATAATAAAATTTCCGATCAGTTTATAACATTAACGAACTTGAAAATTCTCGACAGGAAATTGCCAAAATAAATTCCAAATAAATCTGAATAATTTATTAAAATTATAATCCAATATGTTCATAGAAGATTTTTTTTTAAGTTTAAAGTTTTTCTTAAATTATTGTTTGAATTTAAAATAACAATAATTGAAGAAAAAACTATTTCTGGGTGTAAAATCTTGTTTGAAAATGTGCGTAGTATAAAAAAAAATTTACAAAAAACGTTTCCAAAAAGTCGAATTTTCAATGTAAAAAAAAGAATAAAAAGAAATTTTGAGATAAATCAGCGCTGAATTTAATCCTGCAACGTTTGTTTGGAAAATGTCATTAGTTTCGAAAAAAATGTAGAGAAATCCTTGTTTCGTTTGAGGTGTTCACTAATTTATCTCGAAATTCCTTTTCATTTTTTTTTTCATTAAAAATTCGATTTTTCAAAAAGTTTTTGTAATTTTTTTAAATACTACACACATTTTATTCAGAAATAAATTTTTTTAAATTCTTGTTATTTTAAATTCAAGCAATAATTTGAAAGAAAACTTTAAACATTAGAAAACAATATTTCTTTGAGAAAAATATTTTATGATTGTATTTCTAATAAATAAATAATATTTATTTTCAAAAAACAAAACAATTTTTATAATTTTTCATAATCGGGAATTTTCTAGTTCGGATATTTTATAATTCAAAATTTTTATATTCGACAATCTTATAATTTCTAAAATTTTCTATTTCGAATATTTTCTTTTTCGGGAATTTTACAGTGTCAGGAATTTTATTTTTCGGGACTTTTCAGTTGTCTCTCAATTTCAAACTATTGAATTTTGAACGCTTTTATTTAGAAATTATTATTTTTTAATTTCACTTGATCTACAATTATTATTTTTTGGATCGTTTTCACTTGAAAATCGTTCATTATATTTTTTTTCAAATTTCCAAACATTTGAATTCGAAATTATTAATAATTAATAATTTTTTCATTAAAACCTAATATTAAAAGATTTATTTATTATAATGTATTTTTAAATAGTTTCTATTTTTGGTGCATTCAATTATTAACAAGTTATTAGGTTTTTTACCCTGGATTAAATTGATTATTTATTGTTATTCTGAAAGAAATTTCGCAAAACAGAGAGATAAATTGCTTTTGTTTTCTGTTATCAAAGACCCTTCTAAAAAGTCAAGAGCTAATTAATTGCATTCACCCCACGAACTTCTTCTAATCCTCTTCCTTTATTTCAACCCACGTCCTGAGGGAAGAAATATTTGATAAAATATTTCAAATTCAAAATTACCCCTCTGCTTAAAATTTGTCAGTATAAAAAAATCTTGGCATATTAAATATTACATCTTGGTAGCATTAAAAATAGATACTCTGGTAAAGTGTTTTGGATATAAAAGAATTTTTATGTAAAATATTCAGCACTTTCCTCAAATTCAATTTATTCAGTCCTTCTATTTTGCTGACCCTTGTTCATTTTAGCAAATATTTTCTTGATGTCACATCCAACAAAAATTTTGTTGACTCAAGCAAATATTTTTCTTATCAAGAACCTTTTTTGAGCTCCCTCCAGGGCCGCGATGAGCTTTTGGGTATACTTAGAAATTTCCAACAAAATTTTTCTTTGACAGTTTTCTAGCCAAAGCCGATCCTGACATCCAATGTTTTTAGATGATCGAGGGGACTCCCCTAGATCAAGGGGGTATTCTAGCAAAAAGGGAACATATTAGGTCAGTCAATCTCGGATCGTCGCTCAAGTAACACAAACTTTATCAGAATAACCAATTTTTCTAAAAAAGGACTTTTTTCCTATTTAATTGCAAATAAGTGTAGTAAAAAGCGATAAATTACCCGCCAAAAATGAAGTGCCTCACATTTTACTGATAGAGTTTGATTTTCTTATTTTGATCAAAATCTTTTAGAATCTAAAAAAAAAAAATAATAAAATGTGTAATAAGATGAAATATATTAGAGTTTGTTTAAAGGATAATTGCCGCTGTATGTTGGTAAGTTACAAATGAAACTGTAAAATAGAAACTGGATTGTGAGTGATTGCCAAAAAGTTGACCATTTTAATTCCGAGTAATTTTCCACTTTTTTTTTACTTCTCTTACTACTTACATCTGCTTATGTCAAGTAACAATTTTATAAACTTTTTAAAATTGTAGAAGACTTTGTTTAGAAACTATAAATAAAAAGTACGCAAAATCTCTTGTCACTCACCTGTCCCGAACTACCAATTTAAAATGAAAAATTGCTAAATAATGTTCAATATTTGAGAGTTGAGGTAAATAGTTAACATAGTCATTTTTCCCATACTTTTAAATATTTTCTTCTATTCTGCACATATAAAATATATAGAAATTTTGTCAATCACAAATGCATCCCTTGATCAGTATGTTTTATATTTTCATTCTCTTTGGGCGACCCTTAACCAAAAATATATATTTCAGACAGTTTGAAAAATTGTTTGTCTTCAGAAATATTATTGTCTATAATGGTTCACTCTTTGTCAATCACCCTTATCTATTATTTAATTTAATATTTTTTTCGAAGAAAGCACAAGTTGAGCTCTAACAAAATATGATTCCTTATGCAAAATTCCCTCAAATTCTAATTAGATATTTCTTAAGTGATATTTTAATTAGAAGTAACTTAAAAATGTATTTTGTTATTTTCATGCAGAAGAATACAAAAATTTTTTAAACTATTTTCAGCTAAATGCTTTTCAGATAAAAGTCCCCTCTTGCAAATACACTATCTTATACATGAGCTTTTTGTCTGTATTTTTGGTGTCTAAATATAGAAATTGAATTTTATCGCAACATAAAAAAAATTATGAATACAATTTTTTTGGAAGCTTTTGAATATTTTACACACTTGAGGAGATATGGGACTAGCCATGTTATACCGGTGGTGATAAAATTAGGGGAGAACAGCTGCTATGTGTTTGTGCCTTAATGCATATGATTAAGTGGGAAAGCAGACAAAGGTCTATTTTTAGTTAATATACCCGGGAAAGTAAAAATAAAATATTAAAATGAGGTCTAAAAATATGTCTAAGAAAACATAACGATTTTGAGCACTTTAAGGAACGTCGAGAAGGATCTTTGCGTACTATACTTTTCTTTTTATATTATAAGTAATTATAAATGCCTTTAAAAGAAAAAAGTTAGTGACTGATTTAACTGGTCATTATTTAATTAACCAAATCAGTCAAATAATAATATTTCTTTTTTTTTTGGACCAAAAAATCAGGGGCAAGTGCTACAGACTGGATCATGAGTATTTTTGCATTGTAGAATGGAGATTAGTGTCTTATAATTTTTTAGAAGAAATAATTTGATTGTACTTCTTGCAAAAATGATCATATTGTATTAATGTTATTCTTATTGTGAGAAAATATGCATTATCCAGTATGTACTGGTACCCAGTATGTACCAATCTCCCAATTTTTGAGGTGTTTTATTTTCTTTCTCTCTAAAAAAAAAACAAATTTGTATAGAAGATCAAGTCCTTTGATAGTGACAAATAACTTATTCCATAACCAAGTCATTATTTTAAAAAAGAAAAAAGTTAATCACTGCTTTAATTAGTCCTTATTTAACTAATTGAATCACACAAAATGCAGTTTATTTTATTTTACTAAAAAATAAGAGAGTGGTTCATTTATAAGTTCAAGGTCTTTGATCATGGCTAACCTAAATTTATATTTTGAAGCCTCGTCACTATACTAAAAAAACAAACATGTAGTCACTGAATCAATCAGTCATTATTTAACTGATTGAATTAATCAATAATTTTGTCTTCTCAAAAAATTAAGGTAGAGTGCTACAGAATGAATGGTGCCTATTTTTTATTGTAGAAATTAAATTAATGTCTTATAATTTTTTAAAAGAAATAATTTTCACTGTATTTCTTACAAAAATAATAATAGCGAATTAATATAATTGCTATTATGAGAAAATGCGCGTTATCTAGTGTGTACTGGTAACCAGTATGTACCACACTCTCCCAAGATTTTCGATGTTTTGTTCTTACTCAACAAATAAACGTTTATAATGTTAAGGTCTTTGATAATAATGGCTAACTTAAATTTATATTTTGAAGCCTCGTCACTATACTAAAAAAGCAAAAAGTTAGTCACTGAATCAATTAACCATTATTCAACTGATTGAATCAATCAATAATTTTGTTTCCCTAAAAAATTAAAGTAGAGTGCTACAGACTCAATAATGCCTATTTTTTCATTTTAGAAATGAAATTAATGTCTTATAATTTTTTTAAAGAAAGAGTTTTGACTGTACTTCTTACAAAAATAATAATAGTGAATTAATATAATTCTTATAATGAGGAAATACGCGTTATCCAGTGTGTACTGGTAACCAGTGTGTACCACACTCTCCCAAGATTTGGGATGTTTTGTTTTTACTCAACAAAGAAACATTTATAAAGTTAAGGTCTTTGGTCATGACTAACCTAAATTTATATTTTGAAGCTTCGTCACTATACTCAAAAAGCAGAAAGTTAGTCACTAAATTAATTAGTCATTATTTAACTGATTGAAATTATCAATAATATTTTTTTCCTAAAAAATGAAGGTAGCGTGCTACAGACTGAATAATACCTATTTTTTATTGTAGAAATTAAATTAATGTCTCATAATTTTTTAGAAGAAATAATTTTGACTGTACTTCTTACAAAAATAATAATAGTGAATTATAATTATAAATGAATTATAATACCTATTATGAGAAAATACGCGTTATCCAGTGTGGACTGGTAACCAGTATGTACCACACACTCCGAAGATTCAAGGTGTTTCAAAAAAGAAACTATCATTTAAGATCAAGGTCTTTGACAGCGACTGATAACATCAATTTATTTTTCAAAGCCTAATATGAAAGCTTAATGAAATACTAATGCATGTGTGTTGGTACTTAGATTATACTAATAAATGAAAAGAAAATGAAATGAAAGCCTCGTCCTTATTTAAAACGAAGCAAAACATCAGTGACTAATTCAAGTATTAATTATTTAAATAATTAAATCACGGGCAACAAATATTTATTTTTTGACTAAAAAATTAGAGTAGGGTGGTATAGACTGGATAATGCGTATTTTTTATAATCGAAGTTTTTCTGCGTCGAGTATGTGTCTTGAACTTTTTTCAAAATTTCACGGACCAACAAGTGCTTAGATATCTGCCTGCAAATATTATAATTTTAGTGGAAATTTTAATGTTTAAAATACTATAACTTCAAAACAGTTAGCTTAAATTTTTCACAAAAAGTAATTTGATTATGATTCTTGCAAATATTGTCATAGTGCAATTATATTATTTCTATCATAAGAAAATACGCATTATCAAGTGTGTACTTGGAACTAATCTTCCAAGATTTCCGATGTTTTATTTTAATTGTAAAAACAAACTGCTATATGAATAATAACTGAAATTTATTTTTGAATCCACGTCATTATTTAAATAAAGTTATTAACTGATACAATTGGTCATTATTAACTTAATTGAATTAGTCAAACAAAATCCTTTCTTGAATAAGAAATTAGGATAGGGTGCTACAGACTGAATAATACCAATTTTTTCAGTGTCGAAATGAAATTAATGTCTTATACATTTTTAGAAGAGGTAATTTTGACTGTACTTCTTACAAAAATAGTAATAGTGAATTAATATAATTCCTATTATGAGGAAATACGTGGTATCCAGTGTGTACTAGTAACCAGTATGTACCAAACTCTCCTAAGATTTAAGATGTTTCAAAAAATAAACTATCATTTAGGATCGAGGTCTCTGACAGTGACTGATAACATAAATTTATATTTTAATGCCTAATATGAAAGCTTAATGAAATACTAATATATGTGTGTGAGTACTTAGATTATACCAACAAATTAAAAGAAAATCAAATGAAAGGAAATACGCAGTATCATGTGTGTACTTTGAAATAATCTTTCAAGATTTTAGATGTTCTATTTTAATTGAAAAAATAAACTGCTATATGGTCATTATTAACTTAATTGAATCAGTCAAAAAAAATCCTTTTCTTAATAAAGATTAGGATAGGGTGGTACAAACTGGATAATGCGTATTTTTTAATCGTAAAATTGAGATTGATGTCTTGTAATTTTTCGCAAGAAGTAATTTGATTATAATTCTTGCCAAAATTATTATAGTGCATTAATACCATTCCCGATTATGAGAAAATACGCATTATCCAGTGTGCACTGGAATCCAATATGTGCCACTCTCTTAAGATTCGAGATGTTTTATTTTTACTCAACAAAGAAAAATTCATAAGATTAAGGTCCTTGATAGTGACTAACTTAAATTCAAATTTTAAAGCCTCGTCATTATTTCTCTCCCCTGGTGATGCTGGAAAAAAGTTTGGCCCTTTCATGGGAATTCCGAGCGTCATTTGATAAGGAAAAGGGGAAATCTTGGAATGCTAATGGCACGAGTAGCTATCCTGCGGTGGAAAAAAAATCCAGAATAATCGCTGAAATGCCCCAGTTCTTTCAGTAAAACTCTGTGAAAGTCGTATCGTTCTAAAGATTTTGGGACGACAAATAACGGGGAAAAACTCCTGGGGGTGCGAAGGCTCCAGAGCGATTGTCAATTTAATCGCCTACAATTTAAGAACCCGTATCTTCACCTTCCGCTACTATCCACTTTAGTTTTTGTTAATATGGTAAATTTTCACTCAATCAAAAAAAAATAATAAAAGAATAAATAAATAGAAAAAAAAACAGTAAATGTTCACTAAATCCAATATGCATTGAATGCCCTAGCAGCTTCTATCTTTCGCCACTCACGCCTCAGCCTGACTTTTCACATTTCAAATGACAGGTGTTGAAGTGAAACATTGGCAGAAATTCAAATCGCTGACATCACATCTTCATCCTCGCGAGAATCTAAGAATACTTTTCTAGATTTCATGTTAGTAAAATGCGGGATTTTTTGTTTTTTGTGGTCATGAAAGCAAAAAAAAAAAAGGTTGAAGAGGAGAAGGAATAAAAGTAAATGAGGCTGACAGTAAGAGAAAAACATAAAATTATATTTAAGTATGATTTTTCAGGGGGTTTGTTTCTTTTTTCGTGTGGCGACTTTCCTTTATGTCGGCGGTCATACTATTTTCGAAATGAGACACGATCTTTTCTGTTTTTTTTTTGTGATGAGAAGACGATATAACAAAATCATAAAATTATTACATTCATACATTTTTTTTTAACATAATCTGGGTAATTAAATATTAGATACAACTAAATGATATACTAGTTTTAATCAGGCTTTTAAAAGGAAAGAATCTGGTCCAGTTTCATACAAAATCTGGATATATTATAAACATTTTTTTCATTTGCATGTAGGATTTATTATTTATAATTGAGTATAAAGATCTTCGAATAGGATCAACAATTTTATTTTGTTAAATTCTGTTGGAAATCCAACTGAATTTTTTATTTTATTTACTGTAGCACTCAAATGAATTCAAAACAATTTTAATGTTCTGTGTGAGCAAATATTTTCTGCCAAATCAATAATTAAATGAACCTGCAAAATACATTTAAATTCAACGCTTCAGTTTAGTGAAATTTATTATTTTCTTGATATACATTAGGGTGTATTGAAAATACTGAAATTATTCAAATCATTTAAGAAAGACAAAAAAAGTTGTGATTTGGTATCCAAA
Organism: Andricus curvator; assembly: GCA_932195095.1. NCBI lineage: Eukaryota > Metazoa > Arthropoda > Insecta > Hymenoptera > Cynipidae > Andricus > Andricus curvator. Next base: position 616,802 of record CAKNYM010053196.1, read on the forward strand.
AGTATGAGAACAAATTTTCTAGGGTGGTTCCTCCTGTCTTTGTGAAATGTTTATAAAAAGTTTGGAATAAAGAAAAGTTTGTGCAAGGTTTTTTAATTTTTGTACGTTTTTTGGATGCAAAACCACAACTTTTTCGATCAGCTTGAACTATTCGGTAAATTCAGAATTTTCACTAGACATCCCGTTCATTAACTTGAGTATATTTGAATGATAAAAATTTGTATCAATCTCATTGAAAAGGTACAACATAATTTTGAAAAAAAAATAATCCAAATGATAAAAAATACCGAAAATGAGTAAATTTACGAATTTTTAAATTCCTAAAAATAGTAAATTGTAGAATTTTCAAGTTTTCGGCAAAATTAGATTTAATAGGACATTTTAGAATACTTAACCTTGTATGGAATTAATGATTACTCTAACAGAAAAAAAACTATAAATTTTTGTTTGGGGCGAATTTGAAAATTCGACTATTTACTATTTTCGGGAAATTGAGAATTCAGCAATATCCTGCATTCGGAAATTTAGAAATTTGGCTATTTACTATTTTTAGGAATGTGAAAATTCACCAACTTACTATATTTGTGAATTTGAAAATTCGGATTTATAAATTTCTGGAATTTTCATTTTTCAGAAAATTTCTGTTTCGTTAATTATTTTTTCTGCATTTTTCCATATTCGAGATTTAAAAAATTCCCGAGAAAGCACAAAAATAAAATTTAATATTTTGTATTTGTTAGAATAATATTTTATATTATACTTCTACAAATATTTAAGGAATTTACTAATTTAAACAATTTATTAATTTAGGGAATATTAAATTTCGGCATTTTGAAAATCTGAATTATTCTAGTTTCGTTAATTTTGACTTTTGAAATATTTCAATTTTCTTAGTAAATATTCTCGGTAGTTTCATTCATCTTCAGTCATTTGAAATTTCAGAAAATTCCATTTCTCGGATACTTTCTATTTCCTAAATTAGATTTTCGATGTTTTTTATCATCTGGGATACTTTTTTTCCAAAAAAATTACATTTAATCATTGAATATGAATCACAATCTCAGTTTTTCGATTTCACTCTAAAATTTCCCTGAATCCTGAAATATTCAACTTTTCGCCTTCCATAAAAATCCCTTTCCAATAAAGTCTGCAAAAACCTGGTCATATAATCCGAAGGGTGAAATGTGTAGCTGACACAAAAAAAGTAAATATGGGTTTTAATAAAAATATTGTCCTTCTGAAAATATTTGGATTTGACTTGCGGTAGGGTAATATGAGCGTTTTGCAAAGGTTGGATTTGCTCATTTCTTATTCATAACTTCCGATACAAACGTTCTGCATCGTATACAAAACGGCAGATCACAATCAAAAAATATATAGAATACAAAAAATGCGGTATTATAAGGCATGAACTCACCATTTACAAAAAAAAAACAATAATAAAAAAATTAAATTATTTCTTTATTATGTTTATTCTCTCTCTTTTTGACGGGTTTGAGAGCCTATATATAACCATTGAGTGTTTTTTTTAAACAACTCATTTACTACTTTCATAACTATTTGCTACATATCGTCTTAATTAATATTAAAAAAAATATTATTTAAACAAAATTTTTCTTTTATGAAATAGAGGTTATTTGATCTAGATGCTTTCCGGTAGTAATTTTTTGGTTTCCGTGCTTTATGACTTCTTTATTATTTGTTTCTTATATCTCAATTTCACCGAGTGTGCAATACCCTGTATGAGTAAATATGGAAACAGCTGGTATTTCCTTAGTTCTTGACAAAATTAGGAACTTCTTTTTTCATTAAAAATAGGTTTTTATATACCTACACGAAAAATGCTACATTTGCTACATGCCTTCTTAATTATTATTTAAAAAAAATATTATTATAAAACTGTTTTTCTTTTATGAAATAGAGGTTATTTGATCTAGATGCTTTCCCGTAGTTATTTTTTTGTTTCTGTGCTTTATGACTTTATTTGTTTCTTATAACTCAATTTCACCGAGTGTGCAATACCCTGCATAAGTATAAATATGGAAACAGCTGGTATTGCCTCAGTTCTTGACAAAATTGAAAACTTCTTTTTTCATTAAAAAGAGCTTTTAAACACCTACAGGAAAAGTACTACATTTGCTACGTAACGTCTTAACATTATAATAAAAATAAAAATAAATAAAATAGAGGTTATTTGATCTAGATGCTTTCTCATAGTCATTTTTTTGTTTCTGTGCTTTATTATTGCTTTATTATTTGTTTTTTATATTTCAGTGCAAACAAGTGTACAATACACTATATAAGAAAATATTCAAACACACAAATATTCACAGGAAATGTGCTACATTTGCTTCATATCGTCTTAATTGATATTAAAAAAATATATTATTATAAAACTGTTTTTCTTTTATAACATAGACGTTATTTAATTTAGATGCTTTCCCATAGTCATTTTTTTTTGTTTTTGTGCTTTGTGATTGCTTTATTATTTGTTTCTCATATCTCAGTTTGAACGAGTGTACAATACCCTATTGTATAAGAAACTATTCAAACAGCTGGTATTTCCTCAGTTGATGACGAAATTCGAAACTTATTTTTTCATTAGAAAGAGCTTTTTAAAAACCTACAAGAAAAGTTCTACATTTGCTACAGATCGTCTTAATGACTAAAAAAAATTATTATTATAGAACTCTTTTTCTTTGATAAAATAGAGGTTATGTGATCTAGATGCTTTCCCATAGTCATTTTTTTGTTTCTGTGCTTTATGATTGCTTTACTATTTGTTTCCTGTATCTCAATTTTAAAGAGTGTGCATTACCCTATATAAATAAATATGGAAACTGCTGGTATTCCCTCAGTTCTTGATTTGAAAAAATTATTATTATAAAACGGTTTTTCTTTTATAAAATATAGGTTATTTGATCTAGATGCTTTCTATAGTCATTATTTTGTTTCTGTGGTTTATTTTTGCTTTATTATTTGTTTCTTATATCTGAATTTCAACGAGTGTGTAATACCCTATATAAGTGAATATGGAAACAGCTGGTATTTCCTCAGTTCTTGACGAAATTGAAGACTTCTTTTTTCTATAAAAAGAGCATCTTGAACACCTACGAGAAACATTTCCTACATATCGTCCTAAATATTTAAAAAATTATTATTATTATTATTATAAAACTGTTTTTCTTTTATAAAATAGGATTTATTTGATCAAGATGCTTTCTCATAGTCATTTTTTTGTTTCTGTGCTTTATTATTGCTTCATTATTTGTTTCCTATACCTCATTTCGAACGAGTGTACAATACCCTATATAAGTAAATTCACAAACAGCTGGTATTTCCTCAATTCTTGACAAGATTCAGAATGTCTTTCTTCATTAAAAACGAAATTTAAAACACCTACAAGAAAAGTATTGCAGATCAATACTTGATATTTTTTAATAATTAAATTTTTTATTCTTCGGTTGACAAAAATGCTGACTTCACCACGCCCGTAATTGTCTGAGGTTTTGATAAAAATTAGAAATATTGCACAATATAATGGTCCAATTATTAAGTAACATTGTCACATATATTTTATGTTTTTTTTCTGAACCCTCTAGTATGCATAAGCAATCGAAAACGTCAAAATCAGAGTCTTCTTGGAGATACATCAAAATGGTGCACTGGATAATACCCGGTTATCGAAAGTGTCAATGCAACGAACAAAACTGGGGCAGAAGTGCTGCGACAATCCGTTTAAAAGATTATGGAAATGTGTAATAACCTTAACAGGATGATACACGACTAAAGTCGCGGCATAGTTCCCGAGTCATCAACACAAAACTTGGACGATAATAATAATAAAAAAAAATAATAATGAATAATATACACAGACAGTTAGCCTTTTATTGCTATACCAAGTACTTAAAACTAATTAAAAGGTGAAATTATTCAAAAAGTGAACGCTATGTCAAAGACAATGTGCTGCGAATTATAAATAAGGAAAAGACCTCAACAATAAAAGGAAAACAATAAACAATTAAGACAACAACAAGATCTCAAAAGTTTGCATTCCTACGCTTTGTTCTTAACATTGTTCCCGCAAGGGGTTCAAAATAAATTCTAAAACTGCGACTATAGAGAATATAAAATATAATATATCGATTTCTATATTTGAATAAAGTATTGATTGAATTTATGAAGTAGGTAATTTATGAAATTCAAAGTCTATGTAATACTGCTACACTGCTTGCCTCTCATTGTTAGAACGGAAGCGATTCGATGTTACTTGAGATTTTTATCGAAGAAATAGTTCGAGAGTCAAATTAGTGATTCAATTAAATGCTATTAAGGGGAAATGAGATTCATTTAGCTAAAACAAGAGGCTATCGAAAAATGCCTCCTTAGTTAATGAGAGGAATCCGAAGAGTTACAATAATTGCTACAATAAGTGCCATTCGTTAAACGACCTCATTGATAGTTGGTCTTGAATGCTTCGGCAACATTTTCATCAAACATGACACGAACCCGACATGGCGATAAACTCACCGAAGTGACGCCATTAGTGCTAAAATGTGTTGTGAAGTGTGGTGAAGTGTCTTGCTACGAAAAACGTACAAAGTTCTCTTTGAGTGGCAGCACTGCTCCGGATTCGACAATATTCAATCGGTACTTCGGATACGTACCAATGATTCTTAGAAGGTACTTTCTTCATTTTTAAAATTATTTTTCTGTTTTTCACTACCTAGTAATGTTATTTACAGTATTTTGTTAACAATTCGATACCTCTATGTTGATCTTCTTCTTCATTGTGATCTTCTGAAATGATCACTCTAGTGTTGGTAATCTTAATTCTAAAAGAATCACTTTGTTTGTTTAGGTTACCCCTCAATTTAGTATCCATACATACACGGAAATAAGCAGACGGGTTTAGTAATTATTAATACTCTTTGGTTTAGTATATTGTCTAGAAGAATTTTAAATTGACTTGAATTACTTTGAAATCATATTGAATTTCTTCGAATTATTTTGAGTTCTTTGAGTTCTTTTTAGTTCCTTAAATTCTATGTATTCTTTATCATTCTTTTAAATTAATTGGAATACTAGTAAACGCTTTAAATTTATTTATATTCCTTCAAATTCCTTGAATTCGTCTAAATTCCTTGAATTCATTGCATTATTTTGGAATCCTTGGAACTATCTGAATTAAGAGAATTCCATGAAATAAGAAAATTCAATGAAAACAGAAAATTCAAGGAATTCAGAGAATTCAAGGTATTCAGAGATTTCAATGAATTGAGAGACCGCAAGGAATTCAGATAATTCAAGGAATTTAGAGAATTTAGGGATTTCAGAGAATTCAAGGAATTAAGAGAATTCAATGAATTCATGGAATTCACAGAATTCAAGGAATTCAGCGAGAATTCACAGAATTCAATGAATTCAGCGAGAATTCAAGGAGTCCAGAGAATTCAAGGAGTCTAGAAAATTCAGGGAATTCAAGGAATTCATAGAATTCAAGGAATTTATAGAATTCAAGGAATTTATAGAATTCAAGGAATTCACAGAATTCAAGGAATTCACAGTATTCAAGGAATTCACAGTATTCAAGGAATTCAGAGAATTCAAGGAATCCAAAGAATTGAAGGAGTACAGAGCATTCTTGGAATTCGGGGAATTCTTGGATTTCACGGAATTCACGGAATTCGCAGAATTCTTGGAATTCACGGATTTCTTGGAATTCGCAGAATTCTTCGAATTAATAGAATTCTTGGAATCCACAGAATTTTTGGAATTAACAGAATTCTTGGAATTCAGAAAATTCTTGGAATTCAGAGAATTCAAGGAATACAGAGAATTAAAGGACTTCAGAGAATTCCAGGAATTCGAGAATTCAAGAAATTCTGGAAATTCATCTTGGATTCAGCGAATTGGAAAAATTCAGAGAATCGAAGTAATTCATATAATTTAATAAATTCAGAGAATTTCAGGAGTTCAGAGAATTCGAGGAATTAAGAGAATTCACGGAATTCAGAGATTTAAAGAAATTTAGTGATTTCAAGAAGTTCGGAGAATTCAAGGTATTCAAGGAATTCAGAGAACGAAATTCACAGAATTTAAGAAATTCAGAGAATTTGCAGAACTTACCGAATTTAAGGAATTCAGAGAATTGACAGAATTCAATTAATTTAAGGAATTCAGAAAATTCAAGGAATTCAGAGAAAGTATGGAATTTAATGCAATGCATGGAATTCACAGAATTCAAGGAATTCAGCGAGAATTCACAGAATTCAATGAATTCAGCGAGAATTCAAGGAGTCCAGAGAATTCAAGGAGTCTAGAAAATTCAGGGAATTCAAGGAATTCATAGAAATCAAGGAATTTATAGAATTCATGGAATTTATAGAATTCAAGGAATTCACAGAATTCAAGGAATTCACAGTATTCAAGGAATTCACAGTATTCAAGGAATTCAGAGAATTCAAGGAATCCAAAGAATTGAAGGAGTACAGAGCATTCTTGGAATTCGGGGAATTCTTGGAATTCACGGAATTCACGGAATTAATAGAATTCTTGGAATCCACAGAATTTTTGGAATTAACAGAATTCTTGGAATTCAGAAAATTCTTGGAATTCAAGGAATACATAGAATTAAAGGACTTCAGAGAATTCCAGGAATTCGAGAATTCAAGAAATTCTGGAAATTCATCTTGGATTCAGCGAATTGGAAAAATTCAGAGAATCGAAGTAATTCATATAATTTAATAAATTCAGAGAATTTCAGGAGTTCAGAGAATTCGAGGAATTAAGAGAATTCACGGAATTCAGAGATTCAAAGAAATTTAGTGATTTCTAGAAGTTCGGAGAATTCAAGGTATTCAAGGAATTCAGAGAACGAAATTCACAGAATTTAAGGAATTTAGAGAATTTGCAGAACTTACCGAATTTAAGGAATTCAGAGAATTGACAGAATTCAATTAATTTAAGGAATTCAGAAAATTCAAGGAATTCAGAGAAAGTATGGAATTTAATGCAATTAGAGAGCTAGAGGAATTTAGAGAATATGAGGAGTTTACAGAATTCGAGAAATTCAGAGAATTCGAGGAATTGAGAGAATTCAAGGAATTCAGAGATTTTAAGGTATTTAGGGATTTCAAGAAGTTCAGAGAATTCAAGGAATTCAGCGAATTCATATAGAATTTAAAGACTTTAGAGAAATCAGGAAAGTCAGAGTAATCGGAGAAGTCAGGGAATTTAGAGAATTTAAAGAATTAGGAGGATTGACTAGAACATAGTGAGAAACGCCTTTCCCAAACGGGATTTTGCTTAATAGTATAATAATAAGAAATAAAAAGGAGAATTCAGTGCATTCAGGAAATCCAGAGAATACAAGACATTTAAGGAGTTCAGTGAGTCGAATGAATTCGTAAAATTTAAGAAATTAAGGAAATTCTCTAAATTTCTCGAATTCTCTGAATTCCTAGAATACTCTGAATTTCTTGAATATTCCGAATTCCTAGAATACTCTGAATTCCTTGAATATTCCGAATTCATCGAATTCTCTGAGTTCCTTCACCAATAAATATTTCTTTATCAATCAGATTTCCTGTAATTATCTGAATTTCCTGAATTTTCTTCGTCAAGATAATTTAGGGAATTCAGAAAGTTTAGATGTTTAGAAGAATTTAATTAATTTGGACGAATTCATGGAGTCCATAAAATCCATGGAATTCAGAAAATTCAGAGAACTTAGAGAATTCCAAGAGTTCATAGAATTCATCAAATTCCTAGAATGCATAGAATTCATGGAATTAATAGAATTCATGGAATTCACAAAATTCGTATAATTCATAGAATTCGTAGACTTAATAGAATTCGTGGAATTCACAGAATTTATAGAATTCAGGTAATTCTCTATATTCCTTCAGTTATCTGAATCTCTTCAATTATCTGAATTTATTAAATTCTCTAAATCTAGTTAATTCTAGGAATTCTGAGGATAATTCAGAGAATGTACAGAATTCGGGGAATTCATGGGTATAAAAGAATTGAAGGAATATATACTAATTAATGGAATTCAGAGAGCTTAGGGAGTCCAAGGAATTCACAGAATTCCATGAGTTTTATAAACTCTCTGAATTTGTTGAATTCTCTGGATCCAGGTAATTATTTAGACGACTTAATGGAATTAAGAAGAATTTAAGGAATTCATGAAATTCCGAAAATTTAGAGGAATGCAATTATTTTAGAGAATGTATAGAATTATGAGAATTATGAGAATTTATGGAATTCAAGAAATTTGTGAAGTTCAAGGAATTCAAAGAATTTAGAGGATTTGGGGAATCAGATAAATTAACAGAATTTAGAGCATTTGCTGGATTTTTCACATTTTTTGAAATCTTTGAATTCCTTGAGTTTCCGGAATTTTTTAAATTATCTAAATCCATTGAATGCCCTAAATTCTCTAAATCCAGATAATTTAGGGAATCAGATGAGCTTCAAAATAATGCAAGTATTTTATGAAATTCAGACGAGTTCGAAGATTTCAGTTAATTCGGAGAATTTTGATATACTTAGAGAAATTTTGAGAAATTCAGATAATTCAGGGAATTTGGGGCAATGCGAAAGCATTAAAAAGAACACATAGAATTCAATGATTTCAAAGGAATTCAGAGGAATTCAACGAGAATTTGGATTAATTCAAGTGCATTCAAAGGAATTTAAGTGAATTCAGAATATTTCTAAATAATATATTAAACCAGATTTGTTATGCATACCAAATCGAGAGGTCAAATCAAAGAACAGAGTGGTTCTTTTAAGATGACCAACGCCAGAGTGGAGGTATCGAAATATTATTTAATTTAATTAAAAAAATACCATGTTTCATTTTTATCAACCAATATTAAATTCAATTAATCATGAATTTGCAAGTTACATAAACACATAACGTGACACTTATGTCCCCCGTATTTCGAGCATGGTAGTGAAATGCTTAGAAAGTCATGTAATCCACCACTTTCAACATTTTACACTGCCATTATTCTTTTTATTTTAATTTTTCGTTACGAATTACTTTGTGAGAAATACAAAATTACTTATACATATTAGAATGGCCGACGGATTATATAATGCAAATTTCATGAAAATTGTGAAAATACTTCAACTAGACGGAAATTGCAATCTAACAAAATTTCATCTTTTTCTAACTTCTCAAATTGAATTTAAATCTTCGAAAGTGCCTTCCTACAATTTCCTAAACTCAATCGTTCAGTATAAAATTTTAAAATTTTAATTTTAATGCCCTTTTATTTTTCATCATTCATTTTCTGATTTAAATCTTTACAGTTTTTACTTTTTCAATTTAAAATTAAAAGTCTTAAAATTGAAAGTCAATAGAATTATTATATAATTATATAATATATATATGTATATATATACCTGATAATAATAGTATATAATATAATATTTATATAATAGTGAAAATCCTAAAATAAATCGAATCGTTTGAGCTGAAGAATACGAATTTGTGGATTGATGTTCGAAAAAAGTAAAAGAAAAGTTTAATCGGAGAAGACCTTCTGTTCTCTTTTTGGATTTGTAAATTTAAAAAAATTCTTGTTGGTTTCAAATCATAGCGAATTTTTTATATGTAGAGTTTTTGCTTCTGAGCAATAACAAAAATAGTGAAAATAAAAAAAATATGTCTAATTTACGATTTTTTTAAATGTGCAAAAATATGATTTTTTAAATTAAGTTAAATGTACACTTTTTTGAAAAAAGCTGAATACGTAGAATTAAAAATTTCTTCAGCCTAAACTAAAGAAACTTTTTATCATTTTATTTTCGTGGAAATATCCTTTTTGTGATGTTTAAACGTTCCAAAAATTCAAAAAAATGCAGAATCTTAATATTCCTAATTCACTAATTTTTTTTCACAAAAAGAAAACAGAAAAAATGTTTTTTTGGTTCAAGCTAAAGAAATTTTTGGTTCCAGATATTTAACTTTTCCCAAAATGTGTGGATCTGACTTAATATGAAGAGCATGTTTTTCGAACAGTTTAAAAAAATTCTAAATTGATCCAATTTTTGCTTGGAGTTTCAAATTTTATATTATTGTTCACTATTAGAAAATTTACATATACAAAATATGTCATAATTTTTGAACCTATAGAAATTTTTTTTGGAATTGTGAAATAAAAAAAGAGAACGAAATAAAAACCTAATTCAAAATATATTTTTTTCGTTTTTTTTATCAATTCTTCATTCATTATTACCATTATTATAATTCAAACTCCAAAACCTTTTGAGTAGAAGATTTTTCAAATAAAATTCAAACGATAAAACTTCTCAAAGTATTTTTTAATAGCACAAATTTATTAACTTTCATGAAAGAAATTTTGAAATTCCAATTTGAAAATCTTTCAGTTTCAAGCGAAGTTCTAATCATTATTTCACTTCGGATTTGAAAGCTTTTAATTTGAAAATCTGCATTCCTTGAGACTGTAAGTTTCGAATTGACCACATTAAAAAAATTTCCAAATTCAAGTTTTTTTAGTTTCAAAGCTTGTGTCTTGCATACCTGACTTCTTTTTCGAAATTGATAAATTTTCACAGCATTAAATTAAAAATAATTTAATTTTGCATATTTCTAATTTAAATTTGCCTAAAATTAAAGGTTTCTGATTTTATGTTTTACAACTTTCAATTACTGAAAATAAAAATGAAATAATTTTTAACGTTTTGGGTTTGTGATTATTTAATTTGAAGGCTTTAAACTGAAAACTGCCAATTTTAACGACTTCAATTTGAGAGGCTACTAATTTTTCTCTTTGATTTAGAAGCCCATATATACTTAAACTGATTAAAAATAGAAGGTTTATAATTTTTAATTGCAGTTTTTTAAACATTGAAATATTTTAGAGACAGACAAAACTATCAAAAACTCAACAGCGCATGGCACCCTAAGTAAAATTATTTTAGTTATAATTAATTCATATTTATATAATTATAAATAATACCATGGTATAATTATATTCATTACGAATTATGATTAAAATGAATATTGCGTATAATTTTTGAGACTTATATCTGTAGTAAAAAGTATCCTTAGTTCTGCAGAAAGTCTCAATTTGCTTTTGTCGTTAGATGAGCACCCAAATTAGGATCATTATGAAAGAGTGGCCTCAACCAAAATTTGGCGAGTTTAATTAAATTTCAACCTAAAAACCAATTTATTCTCTGCAGAGTAAAATCTCTTATTGAAAGTCTTATTTAATTGAATTGAAAGTCTTATTGAAAGAAAAAAGTTTTATTTGGGAGCAACTGCATATTACGTGACGCTATTTTCAGTTTTTCAACAGTTTCAGTAGTTTCAAAGTTATCTCCTCTAATACAGAAAATCTTGAACGTTTTTTCAGACTCGATGGAGCTATAAATTAAAATTTTTTTAAATTCAATTTATTGAGAAAAAAGATCTTCTCCTTTCGCTCCGCTGGGATTCGAACGCCAGGTCAACTGAACTGACTGCCGGTCAGGAGCACTACCACTAAGCTACTAGAGAGATCGGAAGGAGAATCCTTTTTCTGAAACCCGCTTTCTTTCGCAAGATGTTATGTTTTCATACAAGTCAATTTTACCAGGAATCTGTATTATCATTGCAGATGGTAACGACCAATCAGAAGAGAAATCTTTTCACACACCTCGAAAATTGACATCTACAATATCGATCAAAGTTATCTCCGGCGGACAGAAAGGAGAAGATCTTTTTTCTGAATAAATTTGATTTAAAAATTTTTTAATTCATAGCTCCATCTAGTCTGAAAAGAAAGCGTGTTTCAGAAAAAGGATTCTTCCGATCTCTCTAGTAGCTTAGTGGTAGACTACCTGACCGGGAATCAGTTGACCTGGCGTTCGAATCCCAGTGGAGCGAAAGAAGAAGATTTTTTTTCTGAATAAAAATTAAATAGTTTCAATAGTTTCAATAATTTCAAAAGTTTTTCAACTATTTGATACTAGTATAAGAATACTTTTAATTAAATTCTATACCTTTTTTCTATTTAAGAACATTGATACAATTTAAAGATTAACATAGACGGCAGATTAACTTAGCAGATTAGGGGCCTTCCATAAACTCTTTTCCCCTTTTTTCAAGAATTCTTATTTTTTCTCTCGTTTTCATGAAACTGTCGCTTGTTCTCATTTTTGGGCTTAAATTTTAACTTAATTATTCGAATCCAATAAGAATATCCAATTATTATTCTTTGCTTAAAGTTCATTATTTTTAAGTTGAAAAGCCAACTATTATATTTTTTGTTCTGAATTCTTTGAATTCTTTGGTTAAAAATTTAATTATTTTTTTGAAAATTCGCCTCATTTTTGGTTGGAAATTAATTTCTCTTACTGAAAATTAAACTATTTGATTTTTGGTTAAAAATGTATCCTCTTAAAATAAAAATTTAACTATTTGGTTCGAAATTCATCTCTTATAGTTAAAAATTCAAGTACTTGATTGAAAATTTATTTATTATGTCGATAATTCATTTCTCTTCCTCAAAAAATTAATTTTTTTGGTTGAAGATTCAAATATTCTGCTGAAGACTCGTTTTTTTTTATTTTTAAAATTAATTTTCTTTACTGAAGATGTAATTGTTCCATTTTTTGTTGAACATTGATAATTTAAATTGAAAATTGATCTTTCGTGAGAAAAACTTATGTATTTTGTTAATAATCTGTCTTTTGCAATAGGATTCAACTATTTGGTTGAAAATTAATCTTTTTTTGGTTAAATCCAATTATTTCCAATCAAAAATTAAAATCTTCATTTATTGAAATATTAACTTCAACTAATTTGTAGAAACTTTGTCTTTTTGGCTTAAAAATTCAACAATCTGGTAGAAAATTAAACGATTCAGTTAAAAACTAGAATGTTTATGTGGAAATTAAATTATTTTCTTAAAATTTCGTCTTTTTGGGTAGAAAATTTATATTCTTTATTGAAAATTCATTTATTTGGTTGAGGATTCAACTATTTTGTTAAAAATTCGTCTTTTTGCGTTAAATTCAAATGTTTGGTAATTTGCTCCTTTTTTAAAATGATTTTTTTGAATTAAAAACTTAATTATTTCATTTTTTGTTATAAAGTTCTCTTTTTTGTTGAAAAATTCTTCGACATAGGTTGAAAATTCAGCTTTTTGGTAAAAAATTCCACTATTTTTTTAAAGTCACATTTTCCAGTCAAAATTCAACTGTTTTCTTGAAAATTCCTTTTTTTAAATTGGCAATTCATTTTTTCTGGTAGAAAAGTCATCTGTCTTGGTTAAAAATTGATCTTTCTTGGCTGAATATAAACTTTTTTTTGAAAATTAAACGTCTTGGTTTGATAATGCAACTGTCCTCTAAAAAATTCATCTTTTTTGGTTGAAAATTCAACAATTGAGTAGAATTTTAAATTATTTAGTTCAAAATCATCATTTTTGTTGAAAATATATATTTTTGGTTAAGAATTCAACTATGTTGGTAGGAAGTTAAACTATTTATTTAAAATGTAGAGTATTTATTTAAAAATTAAACTATTTCATTGAAAATTCGTCTATTCGGGGAGTAAATTAATTGTCTTTTTGCGTTCAATTCAAACGTTTAGTAATTTGTTTTTTTTTTAAATGATTTTTTTAAATTGAAAACTTGGTTAAAAATTTAACTCTGTTGGCTGAACATGAATATTTGTGTCGAAAATTCAAGATCTTGGGTTGAAAATTTAACTGCCCTCTAAAATATTCGTATTTCTGGGTTTAAAATTCAGCTCTTTTTTTGAAAATCTTATGTGACGCCGTGTGCCCCCCCCCCCCCCTGAAGGTGTGACATATGTGGAAGCTCCCCTTGCTACTTTATATTACCCTCTACAAACTAATATTACTTACTGCAGGCACATGTCCAAGAAAATGTTAGAGAAACATACACAATTTGTCCCTGAAATGCACCTTTCAAGTTCAAACACTGCTTCTTCCACTAAGCAAATAGAAACATCTGCTACAGACTCGAATTGGCAACTGCTTAAAGTTTCGCATTTCTCTCTCTATTGCTTTGTGCAATGTTTGTCGACAATATTATTACACTACTGTATATCACTTCCGAGGCTCTTAATTAAGATGGCAAAAAAAAAAAAATTTCTTTTGCGGTCGCTGAATCCGAATCCGGGGTCCGTGTGACCCTATCAGGTCAGGATCAAGATCATTCTAAGGTCAAATTGGGCAAAAACCGTTTGAGCGAAGGAAACCACGATTCTTATACATGTTTGAGGTCGCTGAATCTGAATCCGGGGTCTGTTTGACTCCATCAGGTCAGAATCAAGGTCATTCCAAGGTCAAATTGGGTAAAACCGTTTAAGCTGAGAAAACCACGATTATGATACATTTTTGGGGTCGCTGAATCTGAATCCGGGGTCTGTTTGACTCCATCAGGTCAGAATCAAGATCATTTCAAGGTAAAATATATTCCAAATAGTCTGACTGACAACAGTCATACAGAATTTTATAAGGGTTCATCCACAAATTATGTAGAACGTACGTGAGATCAATGAATTTTAAACCAAATACTTGAATTTTCTACTTATAAAGATAAGTTTTGAACAAAAAATGGAAGAATTATATTTCCAGTTAAAAAAATTTCAAATAAAGTGAATAATCTTCCATGAAAGAAAGAAATTCTTAACAAAAAGTGTAACAGTTAATATTTCCACTAAAAAGTATTTGAATTTTCAATCAAAAACAGTATGATTGAAACAAAAAATACGAATTTTCAACAAATTATTTTAATCCTTAACCAAAGTTGACCAATTTTAAAACCGAAAAGAGGAATTTTTAACAAAAGAGTTGAATTTTCAACGAAGAAAGATTTTTCAGCCAATAAGGCAAAAAGTTGTATCCAATATGTTGAATTTTCAAGACAAAAAGATGCAAACAAAAAAACGTCAAAGCAAAGAAAACCACGATTCTTATACGTTTCTTCGGTCTCTGAATCAAAATGCAGGGTCTGTTTGATCCCATCAGGTCAGGATCAAGGTCAATACAAGGTCAAATTAAGGAAAAAGACGTTAAGGCGGAGAAAGCCACGATTCTTATACATGTTTGGGGTCTCTGAAATTGAATCCGACGTCTGGGTAACCCCATCAGGTCAGGATCGAGGTCATTCCAAGGTCAAGTTGAAGAAGAAACGTTTTAGCAGAGAAAACCAAGGCATTCACACATTTTTTAGATCACTAAATCTGAATCCAGGGTTTGCTTGGCCCCATTAGGTCACGATAAAGGTCATTCCAAGGTCAAATTGGTAACAACCCGTTTAAGCGGAGAAAACTACAATTCTAACACGTTTTTGGGATCGCTGAACCTGAATCTGGGGTCTGTTTGACTCCATTAGGTCAGGATCAATGTAATTTCAAGGTCAACTTTTGTTTATTAAATGGAAACGCGTTTTTGACCGCTGCTTCTGGAAGAGCGGGATATTTTCACCTGGTGACCTCAGATGTCCTTGAAGGTCATTTTATTTTAGCGCAGGGCAGTACGCCCTTACTAGCTTTGCTACCTCAAAGGATAGGAAAATGGATCATTCTACACATCCTCGATTAAGGCAGTTGTACCATTTTCAGCATCATCTGAGGAAAAATGATTCTGAATTCCAATAACAGGATCATAGTATCCCCACAGAATTCAAGCACTTCACTCGGATACTGAAGTTGGGCTCATCAGTGATGCTTCAGTACCTTCATCAGTCCCTTATCACCGAGATGTTCTGACAGACACGTATCCTTTTTCCCAAAGGACTGGAAAACGCGATTCGTCGGTGGCGCGTGGATGTAGATGTCTGCTGTCTTGGTTCTACAATGCCCCTCGGAGAAGTATCACGAAGCTAAACCATGCTCGATACAAATTTGTAATTCACAGATTTCTCAATGTGGATCATTTTTGATCTTAGATAAATTAATTTAAGATAATTATTTGACCTTTGGATGACCTGTAAAGGTCACCTTGATCCATAGGTCAAACCATGCATATGTGAACATACAAAATTTTATAAACAAAAGTTGACCTTGAAATGACCTTGATCCTGAACTAATAAAGTCGAACAGACTCAGCATTCAGATTCAGCGACCTCAAAGACGTATAAGAATCGTAGTTTTTTCCGCCTGAACGTTTTTTTTAATTTGACCTTGGAATAACCTTGATCCTGACCTGATGGGATCAAATAGGCCCCACCTTAGGATTAAGCGATCCCAAAAACGTATAACAATCGTGGTTATCTCCGCTTGAAAGTTTTTTTCTTAACTTGGCCTTGGAATGACCTTGTTCCTGATCTGATAGGATCAAACAAACCCCGGATTCAGATTCAGCGACCCCATGGAAAAATTTCAAATGATTTAACTTTTATTTTAAAAGATAAATTTCAAGTTTTTTCTTAATATTTAGAAACTTTCGAAATTTCGAACAGATTAAAAAATAACTTAAATCTTGAAAAAATTTCAAAAAATTTGAAACAAAATGTAGATTTTGGAAAATTTCGACCAAAAGGTTAGAAACTTTTTATGAATTTTGCAAGGTTTCAAGAGAATAAAAAAATGTTCTGAAGATTCCTGGAAAAATGTAAAATAATTTTTTCTCTAAAAAAAAAAAATTTATGAGAATATTAAAAGATATTTCGAAACATTAGAAAAGATTAAAAAAATTAGAAAAAAAAGAAATCAGAAGATTTTAAGACAATTTTGTTGATTGTGCAACATTTAAAAAAAATCTTGGGAAAAATGTGAATAATATAAATGATATTTGAAAGGTTTAGTAGTTTATGCCAATTTTTTTTCAATTGTTACGAAAAATTCGAATTATTTTACAAGATATTTACAAGGTTTAGGTATATCGAAAGATATAAAAATGATTTAAAATTAGAAAATATTTCAGAAAATATGAAACAAAATGTAGATTTTTTAAATTAAAAGAAAAATTTAGGATATTTTCAAAATTATAAAATGTTAAAAGAGAATAAAAAAAATTCTTAATAATCATGGGAAACTTTCAAGCGATTAATATTTTCGTGAAAAAGGAATTCTATAAGAATATTGAAGAAGATTTCAAAACATTTCAAATATATTGCAAAAATTTCGAAAAAGAGTGTAGAAGATTAAAAAGTTTTTTTTTATTTAAAAAAATTTCGAATGATTTACTAAAAGTTCGAAAAAGAACGTAAAAGATATTAAAGCAAAATTTTTTGATTCTGCAAGATTACAAAACTTTTAAAAAAGTTCGTGTAATTTCAAGAGATATTTAGAAGTTTTGAAAAGATTCAAAAGAAAATTTATATTTTTTCAGATATCAAAAAAAGCTTTTCTGTAAAATGAATTTGAAGGGAAATTTGAAGAAAGTTTTAAATATTTTAAAATAATTTCATAAAATTCCGAAGAAAATAGTAGAAGACTGAAAAGCCAAATTTTGTTCAATTTTACAAGATTGCCCATTTTTTGTTTTGAACTTCCTTTAAGTTTAAGAGATACCTACTCAAAAGTTTTGAAAAGACACAAAAATAATTAAAATCTTGAGAAGGTTTTAAAAATTTGAAAGGTTTCAAGAGAAAACTTGAAATGATTTTTTATTTTGTAAACTAGATTTTCAAAGAAAATTTCAAAAGATTTCTGAAAAAGTCGAAATTAATTTTGAAAGATTTTCCCAAATGTGAAGAAAAATTTCAGTGAGCTTAAAAGATACCTAGGAATTTCAGAAGTTTTGAAGAGATTAAAAATATTTTAGAACTTGAAAAGATTTCAGATCTTTTATAAAATATGGTTAAATTTTATCAAAACTTCTAACAGTTCTAAATATCTTTCAAACTGACTCGAGTTTCTCTTATATTTTCTAAAATCCTCTGAAAGAAACTAAATTTATTTAAAATGTTTTAAATTCTTTTTTTAAACATCTCAAATCTTTGAAAACTTTTTTAAATTTTCTCAAGAATCTTAGGAAGTTTTATCTATATGATTTAAAAAAAAAACTGATAACAAGTATTATTTTCCTTCTTCGCAGGCTTCATAATCTTATTTTATGTCGAATCTAAGTCTTGAGAAACTTTTGAAAATCTGAATATTTTTCCGAAATTTTTATTTTATACTCAGTGGGGAGATTATATTGACCCTCGATGAAAATAATTGTTTATAATATTGGATGTTAATTTTGGCTTTAGGTACAACATTTTATTTTCCTCTTTTAGAAAATAGCACATTTTAACCTTGAGTATATAATATATAAGACAACATACCAAAATATAATAGTTAAAATTTCACTTGAAAAATGTTTTTAAACAAAAAAAAAAAGGAATTTTCCACAAAAAGTTAAATTTTTAACCGGAGAAATGAGTTTTGAATCAAAAAAGATGAAGTTTCAATTAATAAGATTACTTTTTTACATATAGATAAAAGACGACATACCAAAAATATAATAATTAAATTTTCACTTAAAAAATGTTTCAAAAAACGAATTTTCAACAAAATATTTGAAATTTTCAACCAAAGAAATTAAACTTGAACCAATAAGATGAAATTTCAACTAATAAGATTACCTTTCTACACTTAGAATACGATTTGGTTGAATCGAAACAATTTTTCGTTGGTATAATACTTAAATTTTCGCTTTAAAAAATGTTTTGAAAAAACGAATTTTCAACCAAAGAAATTAATTTTGAACCAAAAAGATGAAATTTCAACTAATAAGATTACTTTCCTACATTCAGATAAAAAACAAATACTAAAAATATAATAGTTAAAATTTCACTTAAAAAATGTTTGGAAACCCAAATTTTCAACAAAATAGTAAAAATTTTCAACCAAAAAAATGAAATTTCAACCAAAAAGATGAAATTTCAACAAATAAGATTACTTTTCTACACTTAGAATACGATTTGGTAGAATCAGCAAAAATTTCTCTTGGTATAATAAAGAAGCGAATTTTCAACCGAAGAAATGAAATTTGAACCAAAAAGATGAAATTTCAACTAATGAGATTACTTTCCTACACTTAGAATACGATTTGTTTGAATCAAAAAATAGTTTGTCCGTATAATACTTAAAATTTCACTTTAAAAAATGTTTAAAAAAAACGAATCTTCAACCAAAGAAATCAAATTTGAACCAAAAAGATGAAATTTGAACTGATAAGATTATTTTCCTACATTCAGATAAAAAAAAATACTAAAAATATAATAGTTAAAATTTCACTTAAAAAATGTTTGAAAACCCAAATTTTCAACAAAAGAATAAAAATGTTCAACCAAAAAAATTAAATTTTAACCAAAAAGATGAAATTTCAACAAATAAGATTACTTTTCTACACTTCGAATACGATTTGGTTGAATCAGCAAAAATTTCTGTTGGTATAATATTTAAATTTTCACTTTCAAAAATGTTAAAAAAAAAACGTCTTTTCAACCAAAGAAATGAAATTTGAACCAAAAAGATGAAGTTGCCACTAATAAGATTACTTTTCTACATTTGTATAAAAGACAACATACCAAAAATATAATAGGCAAAATTTCACTTGAAACATTTTTGAAAAAAAAAACTAATTTTCAATAAAATAGTTAAATTTTCAACCAAAGAAATGAAATTTGAACCAAAAAGATGAAATTTCAACTAATAAGATTACTTTTCTACATTTAGAATCCGATTTGGTTGAATCAACAAAAAATTTTTGTTGGTATAATATTTAAATTTTCACTTAAAAAATTCAAAAAAAAACGAATTTTCAACAAAAAAGTTAAATTTTCAACCAAAGAAATGAATTTCGAACCAAAAAAAGAGGAAGTTTCAACTAATAAGATTACTTTTCTACATTTACATCTTTTTTTTTGTAACTGTATTTTCCAGAATAAAAATTAACCACTGATGAGGGCCACCATTGTGCGCCGCAACGTTTGATTCAATAAAAAATAAATTGAATTATTTTTTCTGACCTTAAAGCCAAAATTAAAATCCAATATTATAAACAATTTTTTCGTTTTATATTTATAAATATTTTGCTCTTCGAATATAAAACCTACAAACACGCGCAATTCGTGAAGATGAAGCTAGTCTTGAGAAAAAGTGATTAAACTAGAACCCCCTTTGCATAAATTCAACCCCAATTATAAAAAAATTATCTCGGTAAAATTTGTAATTTACTTTTCCAAAATCCTGATTTTAGGTCATCCTTTCAAATCCCTCTATATTCTAGATTCTACATTCTGCTCGGTTTTATCACGAATCACAGAATTCTCTTATTACAAGTTCAACCGAGTCGAGTCGAGGGAATAAATTTTCCTCGAGTCCTCCGACCAAACGTTTTCTGTCTGTATGAACCAGACCTAGAATAATACTCGAGTTCCTTGGCCTTTCAGAGAATGAGCAAATTTTTAATGAGATTTCAAATTGCAAAATTTCATTCATCTCTTTAAATAAGAGGGGATTAAAAATTGAAAAAAAATTCAATTAAAATAAAAATTTAAAAAAAAATTTAAATAAAATTAAAATTAAAAAAAAAAATTAGAGGGGGAAAAAACTCCTAAAAATGCGGTCTAGAGGAATTGGATTACTCTGGAATCTATTGGATTACCCTGGATTACCTTATATGCAGAATAACTCTGGATTACCTAAAATTACTCCGGACAAATTATATAAATAAAAATAGCAATAAAATTATTCCTTTTCAACTAAAAAGGATTGCTTTTTTAACAAATTATTGGATTTTTAACAATATAGACGAACTTTGAATCAAGTTGTTCAATTTTCGGCCAAGAAGATTAAGTTTCTACCGAAAAGGACCAATTTTCAAACAAAATATATGAATTTTTAACGAAATAGTTGAATTTTCAACTAGAAAGGATAATTTTTTCACCATACAGTTGAATTTTAAAGTAAAAAAGATCCATTTTAGGCCAAACATTGTACAGTTAAATTTTCAGTTGAAAAATTGAATTTTAACAACAAAAGAAACGAATTTTCAACCAAAAAGATGGATTAAAAAAAAATACAAAAAATAAACTAAATAATAAAAATAAAAATTTATCATCCAAAAAGTATACTTTTCAACCAAATTGTTAAATTATCAATAAAGAGGATTAATTTTCAACCAAGCGGTTGAATTTTTAACGAATAACATGAATTTTTAACCAAATATTAGAATTTTCAATTAAAAAATATAAATCTACGATCAAATAAAAAAATAACAATAATTGTCTACAAAATAAAGAATAATTTTTAATAATACACATGAATTTTCAAACTAAATAATTGGATTTTCTACCTGGAAAGGTCAATTTTTAACTAAAAAAAGGAAATATTAAATTTGCAGTTAAAAAATTAATATTTAGGCCAAAAAAAAAATTCAACACAATAGTTGAATAATTAATTGATTAATTTTTAACCAAAAAGTTTAATTTTCAGGCAAGAAGATTAATTTTTTACCCAAAAAGGCAAATTTTTAATAAAACACATTAATTTTGGACTAAATGTTTTAATTTCCAACAAAATAGTTAAGTTTTCAAGAAAAAGATGAATTTTCATGCTGTAATCTTAATTTTCTACCAAAAATCAAAATTTCAACTAAATACATGAATTTTCAAATAATGAAGGCAAATTTTCATGAAAAATTAAATAGTTAATTTTTTACCCAATGAAATTAATTTTTAACCAAAAAATCGAATTTTTGAGAAAATAATTAAGTTTTTAACCAAACCATTTGAACGTGCATCAAGAATCTTCAACCGAAAAATCGAAGAAGTTCATTTTCAGCACAAAAAATTATTTTCAACTAAAAAAAATGTCTTTCAACAAAACTTTTGAATTTCCTACAATTTAAAATATTTCTTCCCAAAATAGTTTAATTTTGAATCATAATAATTAATTTTCAACTGAAAGATAAAATTCAAACCAAAAATGGAACAGTCGAATTTTCAGTTGAGAAAATTAATCATCAGCAAAAAACTACAATTAATTTTTAACAAAAGAGTCACTTTCTTAAGATAAAGTTACTACAGTTACTTTTTAAAATGAAAGCATCACTTTTGTCATATTTATTTTTGAATTTTCCTGAATTTCTTGAAAATAATTTAGGGTACTTTCAAAGATTCCAAGAAATTTTAATATAGATTTAAAAATTTTCAAGGAATTTCGAACGTTTTAAATGATTTTAAAGAATTTTAAATGATCTTATGGGGTTTTAAAGGATTTCCTATAATTTTTGAAGGTATGGAACGATTTTATAAGACCTATAAATTTTGTTAACATTCAAAAAGATTGCAAGGGATTTTATAAGATTTTCGAAGATTTCAATGATTTTCCGGGATTTTAACAGCTCTGAAGGAATTCAAATAAAAAAATTGATTTACAAGTAGTGAGAAATTTCGCAGGTTTTAAAGATTTGCAGGGAGTTTTAAATGTTTTTTGCAATTTATTTGAATTAATTTTCATTTCATTTCAAATGTACTTGAATTTATTAGAAACTAATTCTTCTGGGTTGAAAATTTACTTTTGGCTGAAAATAAATTTTTTTTGTCGAAAATTCAATTTTATCCTAAAATACATATTCGTCTTTTTTTTGTCTTGAAAATTCGGCAGCTTGGTTGAAAATGCAACTGCACAATTTTTTATCGACAATATTTATCTTTAATTTAAATTCAATATTTTTATAAAATATTGATACTTAAATTGTGAAAAAAAATTCTCTCTAGCTCCGGTGGGATTCGAACACCACATCATTCAGATTGCCGGTCCGATGCTCTTGACCACTAAACTGAATTATATGATGAATCTGAATGACGTGGTTTTCGAATCCCACCGGAGCTAGAGAGAATTTTTTTCACAATTTAAGTATCAATATTTTATAAAAATATTGAAACGACCAGTACACTGAAAACATTTTAACATCATAATTATTATTTATCTTTAATATTTCAAGGCGAATTTAAATTTTATTTTTTGATTTGAAAAGTGTCACGTGTTACAAAACCTTTGCAAACTATTGGACGATTCAACGTAATTTCCATTTGCACTGAAATACTTAATTAATTATTAGCCTCTGATGGAGTGAAATTCCGAATTCGGAGTGAAATTTGTCCTGGAGAAAATGTGAAATAACCTAAAAAGAAATCGGTTTCGAATCTTTTAATTAAAAGTCGATTTGAAAGTGAAGATCGTCATAGGCATGTAAAAAACTGAAACTGGGTAGCTATTTGATGCCTTGAAATAATTTAAATTCGCACCTAAATACTTCATTAATAAATAAACTTTGATGGAGTAAAATTTCGAACTCGCAGTGAAACTTGTCCTGAAGAAAATGTGAAATAACCTAAAAAGGAATCAGTTTCAAA
Organism: Andricus curvator; assembly: GCA_932195095.1. NCBI lineage: Eukaryota > Metazoa > Arthropoda > Insecta > Hymenoptera > Cynipidae > Andricus > Andricus curvator. The sequence goes on from CAKNYM010053196.1 coordinate 640,157, forward strand.
TATTTTAATTAAAAGTCGATTTTAAACTGAAGTTCGTCATAGGAATGTAAAAAACTGAAACTGGGTGGCTATTTGATGCCTTGAACTAATTTAAATTCGTACCCAAATGGTTCATTAATAATTAAACTCTGATGGAGTTATATTTCGAACTTGGAGTTAAATTTGTCCTGAAAAAAATGTGAAAACACCTAAGAAGGAATTGGAAACGACTCTTTTAAGTAAAAGACGATTTGAAAATGAAGCTCGTCGGCAGAATTGAATAAACTGAAACTG
>CAKNYM010053196.1:642827-686889 GCA_932195095.1 Andricus curvator
ATAGGTATGTAAAAAAACTGAAACTGGGTAGCTACTTGATGCCTTGAAATAATTTAAATTTGTACCCAAATAGTTAATTAATAAATAAACTCTGATCGAGTTAAATTTCTAATTCGGAGTGAAATTTTACCTTGAGAAAATGTGATTTAACCTAAAAAGGAATCGGGTTTCGAATCTTTTAAGTAGAAGTCGATTTGAAACTGAAGATCGTCGTAGGAATGTAATAAACTGAAACTGGGTAGCTGTTTGAAGCCTTGAAATAATTTAAATTCGTACCCAAATAGTTCATTAATAATTAAACTCTGATGGAGTAAAATTTCGAACCCGGAGTGAAATTCACCCTCGAAAAAATGTGAAATAGCCTAGAAAGGAATCGCTTTCGAATCTTTTAAGTAAAAGTCGATTCAAAACTGAACGTTATAAGAATGTATACCATTAAGCCATTTCCCTTTCGGGGTAGGCGTGACACTACCCGATTCGGGTAGTGTTTCTAGGTTGATAACTTGTAGTAAATAACTACAAGTGTGGGCTCACCACACCGACGATGTGCCAACAGCACTCAGTTTTCTCTAATGGTCACCCATCCAAGTGCTAACCGCGCCCAACGCTGCTTAACTTCAGTGATCTGACGAGAACTGGTTTTTTCAGCGTGGTATGGCTGTTGGCTGAAACTGGGTATCTCTTCGATGCCTTGAAGTATTTTAAATTTGCACCCAAATACTTAATCAATTATTAATCTCTCATAAAGTGGAATTTCGAACTCGGACTTAAATTTGTCCTGGGGCAAATGTGAAATAACCTGAGAGGAAATCGGTGACGACTCTTTTAAGTAAAAGTCGATTTGAAACTGAAGCTCGTCGTAAGAATGTAATAAACTGAAACTGGGTAGATCAAGTGCAATATCGCACAAGTTGCAGTGACCTAAATCCCGAATCCGCGACAACTATCGTATATCCCACAAATCGCAAAGAAGGAGGCTCTAAAACAAGAAAGCAAAAAATAAAATTTTTCTACGTAGTTGGCATTATTAAAGCCGGATTAAGTTCCCACGAATGATCCGATGGGCATATGAGCAAAACCACACAAATGACATTAAGTTCCAGCAATTCCTGAAATTTTCAAGCCCTACGGCGGAGTAAAACTTTTACCAACCACCACCAATAAACCCTTCGTGGAAGGAAAAAAGCTCGTAAATCCCATAAAAGTACGCGAAAAACCCTACTCGGTCGGCTTTGTACTAAGATACGAAAATAACTTTTATTTTATTGGTTTGCAGCCTTTTATTTTCTCCATATTAGCACGAGCTAAATTACAGAATTTATCACTTAACGACTTTAAGAATGAGAAGCTTTTGAGAATTAATATAATTAATTAAAAGAACAAGTAAGTAATTTGAATTTAGTGAATTCAAAATTGTTTAAGAAATAGCCATGCATACCATTTATATTTGAAAAATTCTGAAAGAAAAAACGGGATGACATACTTTTACCTAATATTCAAAGTTCTAAATGTGGAAAAAAACCGAAAAAATAATTAGGGAAAAAGAAATTTTTCGAAAAATGAAAACTCCTGAAATTTCAAATTCCAGAAACAAAATAAATAAAACTACCAAAATATCCTTATTCCCGAAATAGAAAAAAAACTTTTCAATTTTTTTGCAGGGATTTAAAAAGTCGGAAGCTTACTATATTTTCCGGAATTTTGAATTTCGAGAATTTACTATTTTTGTGAATTTTATAATTTCGGGTTTTAAAACATAGGAAGTTTAATTTTCTTACAGAAATTTATAAAGAATAACTAAAGGGTTTAACGGCGTGAGCATATCAGAGTCAAATAATTTTTTTTCAAGAGAGGAATTACAATTTTTTTCATTTTTCAAATTTAATTTTTATATAATAACAAAAAATGAAAATTTATTTTCTGAGAGTACCGGTTTTCGAGAAATACTTCAATTCAAACCGAAACAAATCGACCCAATGAAGAAGCTGTTCATAAAAGTTGTCTAATAGCTTAGTAATTGTTTAAAAATTTATTCATTTTGTTATAAACAAATAAGAGAGTGAAAATGGAGTCATGGGTTTGGCAGTGATTCGTCCATTAATTCGCCCTAAAGTTGAACAATTTTTGAACAAAAAACATTTTTTAATTGTATTCTAAAAGATAATTAGTGATTTGTTATTTTATAAGCAAATTTTATAAACAATTATCCACAGCAGGTATTCAGGATTAAATAAATCAAGTTTTTTTCTACTGAATTGGCAAAAAATTATACAACAATGTCACCTACTTATCAGATTTAGTCATCACGTAACAATTTTCTAGAACTTTAGGGTGCTTATATGATAATGAACAATTTTCGTTATTACCAACAATTGTTCATACAAATTTTTATCATCTTAGACATTAAAAAAAAAATTGCGTTTCTCTAAGGTATTAACAGCATGCTATTTAGTTATGGTTGTGTATAATCGATCAATAATAATTGATAATTGTTTAAACAAACTTGATCAACAAATGCATTTTTCGGCTATTTCTAAATGTAAAAATTTTGGTTTCTTCAACCTAACCGATTGTTAATAACTCATTTTTAATCTTTAACTTAGAAAACTTGATAATAATCCACTATTGTTATTGTTATTAATAAATTACAAATTTATGAGTGGACAAAAATTTCTCCATAAAATTATTAATGAAAATAACAATAGTGGTTCGTTATCAAGGTTTCAAAAAAAAAGTTTAAAAATTAGTCATTAACATTTGATTACGTAGGAAGAACCAAGTTTTCACCTAGGAAAATACTTGAAAAATGTATCTTTTAACTTAGTTTGTTTAAACAATTATCAATTCTTATAGATCGATAGCGCCAAGCTATTAGTAAATAACAGGCTTCTAGTCCCTTAAAGAAACGCTATTTTTTTTCTTAAAATATGCCTGAGATAATGAAGATTTGTTTAAACAATTGTTGTTAAAAATTGAAATTGTTGATTGTTATTTAAGCTTCTTCAAGGTCTAGAAATGAGTTATTTACATTCCATTTCTTTTAAAAAACGAGTTTTTACCTCTAACAATAGCCAGACAGTGCATTTGTTAATCAAATTTATTTAAATAATCATCAATTGTTATGAGATGACTAAATCTGATAAAAAAGTGACATTTTTATATAATTTTTCGCCAACGCAGTAGAAAAAAATTGATTTATTTCATCATAAATACCTGCTGTGGATAATTGTTTATGAAATTTGTTTATAAAATAACAAATTATTTATTATCCTTAATGAATTCAATTAAAAAACGTTGTGTGTCTAGAACCTGTTCAAATTTAGTGCAAATTAATGAACGAATCACTGCCAATCCCGATGAATATATTTTTACTTACTTTTATTTGTTTATTATTCGAAATTATTTGTTTATAACAGATTAAATTAATTTTTAAACAATTGCTTGGCTATTAAATAAATTTTCTGCATAGCTGCTTCATTGTTTCTAGGTATTTTGAATCATATCAAAATATTTTTCAAAAACCGGTACACTTAAAAGGAAAATTTATTTTTGTTATTAAATAAAAAAAAAAAGTTTTCTTTAATACGCAATTAAAGATTCACGTGGCATTTTATCAGATTTAATTTAAGAGAAAATCTTCTCAAAAGGTTGAAAGTATATGCAAATATTAGGCTGTAAAAAGTCAGCAGTTTGCAATTAGGAGTATTAAAAATTCAAGAATTTTTAAGCAAAAAAAATTTTACATTGTTCAACGGCAAATATAAACATTTTTTCGTTTTAAACAAAAGGTGTATGAAATTTTCATTTTTAATATAAATCTTTAAGATGTGAACAATATTAAATTATAAATCTTTAAATATATTCCAATAAAGAGTTAAAAACGAAAGAAATCCAATTCGAAAAATATTTTGAATTTCTTTAAAAATATCTACCCCGTAAAATGGAGACAAAATTTAAATAAGTCTTTATTATAATGAACCAATCTTAGAAGTTGTATAATTTAAGAAGGATTTTCGAAACCAAAGTTGGTAAAATAAAAAACTGACTGTTACTTTTTGAAAGTATGTCTCAAAAATTCTTGAAAAAACAACTCTTTTTTACTCTTTTATATAGATTTTTAGTTTGAAATATTCAAAATTGAAAAAATGTCTATTTTGATTCTTCAAAATTAAACTAATCAAAAAAAGAACATTCAAAATTACGTACGTTTAAAATACGAATCCTGAAAATTAAATAATTTGAAATTCTTCATATTTTTTTGAAATTCGACAATTTTAATTGCACCTCTTAAGATTTTTAGGACTTTGAATTGTAAATTTTTCAAATAACAGACGCAAACATTTTTAATTTGGAAAATTTACAATAAAAAATGTTGCAATTTTTAATCTTCAAAATCAAAAATTCTGTAATTTTGTTAATTTACATTTAAAATTGCTCGAATTTCGGTTCTTCAGAATTGAATATTTTTCAGTTTTAAATCTTTAAAAGTAAAATATTTCAAAGAAAATCATTCCAAATTGCATGATTTTCTATTATAAAAATTAAATAACGAAAAGTCTTTAACTGAAAATATTTATAATTAAACAAATTTTCATTCCAAGTCTTCAAAATTGAACTAAATGTTCCAAAGAACTTTCAAAATTACATCATTTTAAAATATAAACATTCCGAAGTGATGAATCTTCAATCATAAGTCTTAAGAATTGGAGAACTTTAAATTACAAAAAATCGGTAAAATTGAACAATTTAATTGGTGAATTTTGAAAATCAAACTATTCCAGAGAACGTTCAAAATCACATACCTTCAAAATATAAATGGTAAAAATTGAATAATTTAAATTCTATATTTTAAAAATGCAAGAATTCTCAATTGTAACTCTTCAAAATTGTCAAACTGTGCATTATGAATCTTTAAAATGAAAGGTTTTTTAATTTTGCAAATATACAATAAAAAATTATGCAAGTTTTTGACAATTAAAAATTTCGTAATTGTGATGATTTAAATTTTAAATTTCTTAAATTTGGAATATTTATAATTGAATACTCTTGACGCTTGACGAAATTTATGAAATTTTATTTATACATCTTCAAAATGGAGCATTTCTCAAATTCAAATCCAAAAATTAATCTGTTTAAAAAAAAAATTCAAAATTACATAATTTTTCATAATACAAATTAAATATTGAAGAGCGTTATTTTGCAAAATTTTAAAATCGATATATTTTACCTGGTGAGTCTTCAAAATTGAGCTAAAATTACAATTGAAAATTCTCTATTTTTTATCATTTATATTCGAAATTTCATTAATTCAGAAGATTTAGATTTAAAAACTTAAATCTTGATCTTCAAAGTCATCCAAATTTCAGAATTTTTATTTCAAAGTTTTACATTAAAAAATTCTGTAATTTTGATAATTTAATTTCAACATTTTATTAATTTGGAAGATTTAGTATTGAAGACTTGACATTCGATCCTCAAAATTATGAAATTTATCAAAATTGGAGAATTTGTATTCATGCATCTTTAAAATTAAAAAATTTTCAATTGTAACTTTTCAAAATCGAAGGATTCTAAATTGCAAATCGTCAAAATTAAATAATTTTAGAAATCAAATCTTAAAAATTAGTTCATTAAAAAAGAAAAATATTCAAACTTGCAAAATTTTGAAATTCAAATCTTAAAAATTGAATAGTATGCAATTCTATATTTTAAAAATTTGATCATTATTAATTGTATGATGCAATTTTTAAAATTTGGAAGATATATGATTAAAAAATTGACGTTTGATCTTCAAAATCATTCAAGTTTAACAATTTTTATTTATACGTTTTCAAAATTAAAGAGTTTTTTTTATTTCTCATTAAAAATTATTGAAATTCAATAATTAAAAAAGCTATAATTTTAAAGATTTACATTAGAAATTTCATCAATTTCGAAGATTTAGAGTTGAAAATTTGACTTGATCTTCAAGATCATCCAAATCTAAAAATTTGTATTTCTAAAGATATTATTCTAAATCTTCAAATTAGAAACTTCTTCAGTTTAGAAGAACTTAAATTGAAAACTTGGCTTTCGATCTTTAATAATTTTTATGTAGACAATTTAAAATTAAATATTTTGCAATTGTAAATTTTCAAAATTAAAGAATGTTCAATTGCACATTTATTAAATTAAAGACTTTTTAAATTTGACAATTAAAAATTAAAAATTATGCAAGTTTTAGGTTTTGCATTTGAAAATTCTGCAATTTAGAATTAAAAACTTGAATCTTCATCTTCAAAATCATTCAAATTTAAGAATCTTCATTTCTAAATGTTATCAATTGAAGAGATTTAATTTAAAATTCTTAATATTTAAAATATCTTCAATAATGGATTTTTGAATTATTTATATTTGTAATCAATAAAAAAAATAATTAAATAAAAAAATAAAAGTAAATGAATGTATGTCCCTTCCTAGCTCTTTTTAAGTTGCCTCAATATTGACTTTGCTAAATTGCTATTTGAAAAAGGCCAAGTACAATGTTGACTCAAAGAACGAGTAAAAAGCAAACGACATCCATGCAAATAAAAAAGCGAACTGAGCACATTTATTTATACAAATATATGTTTCTACTTATCGGTTTGTTTTTCAAATAAGCTCATGAATTTCTACTGCACTTTTGAAATTCGCTATTGGTCTCGGGCAATTTGAAAGTTTCAGAAAATTTATATGGGAGAAACAATAAGATTGTCGTTAAGGAGTAACTTCCGTTTACTTGGGACTAGATCCCAACAGGAAAGAGTTTATGTCTTTGTTTAAAGTGGACTTAGGAAGTTTTGCAGTTAGATACTTGGAAAGCGAGGAAACTCGAATTTCAAATTTATATTTCAAGTAGATGTAGAGTAAACTCGGGAACATGTTTGATATAGGGGATGTTCGTGACATTCTGGTACTATTCAATATTAGTTTCGGAAGCTGGAAGAATTTTTTGAAATTTTATATCTCGCAATACTTGTTCAATAGGAAATCTCATTTTGAAAATCATTTTTCCTTTTCAAAATTAGATTTCAGAATTTAAAATATTTTATTGAGTAGTATAGGGGTGATTCTCTATCTTAGGGTCACTTTTGACACTAACAATTTTTTTTACAAATTATTATTATCAAATAAAAATCTTTAAATAAAAATATATGTGCTTCAACTTAAAGCATTATGAAATATAACTTATATTCATAAATTGAAATAAATATAAAAAGAGCTACATCGGCTTCGATACAATTTTATTAATTTTATTTCCACTAGAACATTGTGAACGCTTAGCGCGCAGTAATTACCCTTTCTTAAGAAAAAAACTACATGGTGGAAAATTAATTTTTTTGATTAATTATTCGTCTTTTTAGTTAAGAAATCTTTTTTTTTGTTCAAAATTTAACTATTTTTTAAACCTTTGTTTAATTTATTTTTTAACTGCAAATTTAACTATTCCATGTTTGGTTGGACATTTATCTTCTTCAGTTGAAAATTCAACTATTTGGTTGAAAATTCATGTATTATATTCAAAATTAATTATTTTGGTAGAAAATTAAACTTTTTGGTTCAAAATTGTTTTTTCATTGAAAATTAATTTTTCATGTGAACATTTAACTATATGATTTTTTTTCGGACATTTATCTTCTTCAGTTGAAAATTCATCCATTATATTCAAAATTATTTTTTTGTTTGTAGAAAATTAATTTTGTTGTTTAAAAATTACTTTTTTTATTGAAAAAAAAATTCATTTGTTTGGTTGAAAATTGATCTTTTTGGTTCAAAATTAGTTCTTTATTGGAAATGAATTCATCATGTGAAAATTCAACTATATCATGTTTTTTTGGACATTTATCTTCTTCAGTTGAAAATTCAACTATTTGGTCGACAATTCATGTATTATATTCAAAATTCATTTGTTTCGTTGAAAATTGATCTTTTTGGTTAAAAATTAGTTTTTTATTGAAAATTAAGTTTTCATGTGAAAATTGAACTATATCATGTTTTTTGCACATTTATCTTCTTCAGTTCAAACTTCAACTATTTGGTTGAAAATTCATGTATTATATTCCAAATTAACTTTTTTGGTAGAAAATTAATTTTTTTTGTTTCAAAATTAGTTTCTTATCGAAAATTAATTTTCAATGTAAAAATTTAACTATATCATGTTTTTGAACATTAATCTTCTTGTTGGTGACTAATTTACCTTCTTGGTTAAATATTCAACTATTAGGTTGAAAATTCCATTAGAAATTGAAATATTAGGTTGAAAATTCCATTAGAAATTGAAATATTTGGTTGAAAATTCATGTATTTTGTTAAAAATTATTCTTTTTTAGTCGAAAATTGTTTCTTTTTCAAATTCATTTTTCTTTTATCGAAAATTAGTGTTCATTGAAAATTGATTTTTTTTAACGAAAAAATGAACAAAATTTTTTATCAAAAATTTAATTTCATTAGACGTTCAATTTCTCTTGGTAAAATATTAATTTTTTTTGGTTGAAAATTGAACAATTTCACTAAAAATTAATTTCATTTGCCTAAAAGCTTATTTCTCCAACTGATTTTTTTTTTCAAAATTAATTTGTTTAACTAAAAATTTAACTGTTCTATATCTTGTCGAATTTGTTGTTGTTTTTTTTTTGTTTGATAAACATTTGATATTTTTGATTGAAAATTCATCTGTTTGGTTGAAAATTTAACGATTTCATTAAAAATTTATTTTATTTTATTAACAACTTATTTTCTATTTTTAAATTGAACTATTTTATTTTTTGTTGAAAATTGATCTTTTTTAAGTTGAAAATTCGTCTATTTTGTTGGAAATTTTTTTTTTTTGTAGCAATATAACCTTTTTGGTTGAAAATTTATATATTCTTTAACAAATGATTCTTTTCTGATAGATAATGATTCTTTTTGGTTGAAATTTCATTTCTTTGGTTGAAAATTAGTTTCTTTTTTATTGAAAATAAATTTTGTTCAAATAAAAATTTAACTTCAATTTCACGTCAAATTTTTTTTTATATACATTTAATCTTTTTGGTTGAAAATTCATCTATTTGGTCGAAAATTTAACTATTTCGTTAAAAATTCATTTTATTTGGTTAAAAACTTATTTCTCTAACTTGAAGTCAAACTATTCTATTTTTTTTAAATTGATCTTTTTTAGTTAAAAATTCATCTATTTTGTTGAAAATTTGTCATTTTTTGGTAGAAATTAAACATTTTTGGTTGAAAATTTAACTTTTTGTTTGAGATTTTTTTTTATTCAAGATGCATAACTTTAGTTAAAAGTTCATTTTTTTGGTTAAAAATCCAACAAATTTGGTTGAAAACTAGTTTTTTTTTTGTTTCATTTACAACATACTTTGTATGCAGCTATTTCATTTATGCTAGAAAACTGATTTTTTTCAGGTAAAAATTCACTTATTTCGTTGGAAAATCGTCGTTTTTAGTCAAAAATTGAATTATTTTGGTAGAAAATGCATATTTTTGGGTTGTAAATTTAATTGTTTTCCGAAAATTCGTCTTTATAACTTAAAAACTCAACATTTTGGATGAGATTTTTTTTCTCCATTGATCGAAAAATCTATTTTGGTTGATAAATCAAATTCATTTGTTTAATCATAAATTCATGATTTTGGATGAAAATTCAACTATTTTGTTGAAGATTCTCTTTTTCTTCGTTGAAAATCAATTATTTCAACTCAAAATTTATTTAAAAAAATTTTAATTAATGAATCTTAATCAACTGAATTTAAGGATAATTACCATTCAAAATTCACAAACTTGTTTAGTTATAAATGTTTTTACTTCATACCTTACAATATATTAAAATAAAAATAATATTTTAAAAGTCAGTAAAATTCCTTGAAAGCCATTCAAATCTTTCATAATATTTGGAAATCCTTTGAAAATACGTAACATATTTTGAAATTTCTGAAATTCCCTTAGAAACTCTAAATATTGGTGAAAATCCTTGAAAATATATGAAATGTTTCGAAATCTTACAAGATTCCTCAAAATCTTTGAAATCCCTTTAAAATTCATCGAAATCTTCCAAATCCGTAAGAATCTTTCTAAATCTTTTGCAATCCCTTACAATATATTAAAATCCAAAAAAATATTTTAAAAGATATTAAAAATTTCTCGAGATCCATTGAAATCTTTGAAAATATTTGAAATTCCGTTAAATCTGTCTAAATCTTACAAAATTTATAAAGTTACTGGATATATTTTTGACTATTTTGAAATCTTTCAAAATTCTTTGAAATCCAGCAAAACCATTAAAACCTATTCAAATCTGTTAGAATTCTTTAGAATCCCTTCAAACAATTTGAAAAGTTTTGAAATCTTTTGAAATCCCCATAAATCTCTCCTAATTCCTTCAAATCTTCAAAATGTTATTTAAATTTTTTTCTAATCCTTTAAAATAAGTCGAAATCTTTTGAAATCCCGAGAATTAATCCAATGCTCTGTAAATCTCTTAAAATCCTTGCAAACCCCTTGAAGTCCTTTGAAATCCCTTAAAATCATCGAAACCACATGAAATCTGTTAAAATCCTTTAAAATCCCTTAAAATCGTTTTAAATATTTGCAAATTTTCAAAATCTTCATAATTTCGAATCTCTCAAAATTCCTTAAAATTTCTAAAAATCCGTTAAAATCCTTGAAAATCCACGAAATGTTTCGAATTCTTGCAAAGTCCCTTGAAATCTTTTCAAATTCTTTGAGACTTCATGAAATCCCTAAAAAGCTTTGGAAATCTTGTTAAATTTCGGACGTAAAAAAGGGGGAAAGGTAATAAAAATCTTAGGAATTTTTTTAATTAAGTTAAAATAAAGTTAAAATTAAAGCTAAAGTTTCAAAATTCATCCTTATATAAGACAGCCCGACAAAAAAAATTACAAGTTCCGACGGACCAGACTAGTCAATTCTTACGCATTTTTGGTCGCTGAATCCGATTTGAAAGATGTATTTCCGAAGTTGGCTCTTGTTTTCTTCCTAACCTGAAAATTCCCTAAACTTGAGAAACACTTTTTTCGTAAATTTCACAGTCTCACAAAAAACGAAGTAGGAGTTCCGACGGACCAGACTAGTCAACACCTACGTATTTTGAGTCGCTGAATCCGAGTCTGACTTCAGAATTCAGAATTTGGCTCTTGTTTTCTTCCTAACCCAAATTTGGAATTCCAACTTTGGATTCGGATTCAGCGGCCCAAAATGCGCAAGAATCAACTAGTCTGGTTCGTCTGAACTCCTACTTTTTTGTAGGGCTGTGAAATGCCCGAAAAGTGTTTTTTTTGCGTCTAGGAAATTTTGAGATTAGGAAGAAAACCAGAGTTAATTTCGAATTTCGACCTTCAGATTCAGATCCAGGGACCCAAAATAAATGAGAATTAACTAGTGTGATTCGTCTGAACTTCTACTTTTTTGGGGGGCTGTGAAATGTACGAAAAAAGTGTTTTTTGCGTCTAGGAAATTTTGAGATTAGGAAGGAAACCAGTGCTAATTTTGAATTCCGACCTTAGATTCGGATCCAGCGACCCAAAATACGTAAGAATCAACTAGTCTGGTTTGCCGGAACTCCTACTTTTGTGTGGGGCTGTGAAATGTACTAAAAAAGTGTTTTTTGCGTCTACGAAATTTTGAGATTAGGAAGAAAACAAGAATCTATTATCTCATTTTTCTTCCCTCTTTTTTATTTTTGGTCCAAGAAGGAAGGAAATTATTTTTTTCAAATTACAATAGGAGCATTTTATGGTGGTTGTCCAAATTTGGTCTTTGAATTCTTGTTTTTATTTTCAGGAATTCTATAAATTAACTTGAGTATTGGACGTTAAATGGGACTTTGAATTTGATTTTAATCTAATTTAAAATTCCTAAATTGAAAACAATTGCTAATTTTGAATTTCGACCTTCGATTCGGATCCAGCGACCCAAAATACGTCAGCATTAACTAGTCTGGTTCGTCAAAAATCCTACATTTTTTTGTGGGGCTGCGTAATTAATGGGCGGTGTCATCTTACCGTCATTTTATTGTCAAAGAAAATTTTTTAATAAACTATTAGGGGTAATAATGTATTTTAAATACCAAATCTCATCAGTCTTTCCACTGGCTTATTTACGTCCGTTAAATGTCTTCGTTCGATCAATAAAGTGCTCGTAAAACGTATGGCTACTTGTCGCAGATGATACATCAAATGAAGATTTTAGCTTCTTGACACCACACAAGACGTCGTAGGATGCGAATGGCTCAATAAAATGAGCTGCGAATGAGATACATAAAATCGCGATAAAAAATACATTTACTGACTCCTAATTCAAGAACTTATTTTTATTAACAAAGTTTTTCTTTGTTTACGAAAATAGTCAGAATCAATATTTCTATTTTATTTTCAACAATATTCAAGAATAATGATAGAAGATCTTATTTGTCACACAAAGAAATAAAATTATAATTACAAAAAACGTTTATTTTTCATACTGTTTATTGCATTTGAATTCTTTTTTCCTATCGCTTCTTATCATTTTATGAAAAATGGTTCAATTTGAATAAATGATGGATAATTTTTTTCGGAAACAATATTCTTTACAACTTTTCTGTTTCCAATTTTGAGAGTAATTTTTGTTATGGCTCGAATCGTTAAAAAAATTTCTTAAAAAAGAAACATTTAAAAAAAATATCTTTATTTGAAGATAATTTGCTTGTTTTCGAAATGGAGTTTTCGTATCGAAAACGAAATCTGCCTGCAAATTAATTTATCTCTGAATTCTCCAGTTTTAAAATTAAAGAATGAGAAGAAACATATATAATAATCATTTTTATAATTTGTTATTATAGTCTTCAAATTCCAACAGATAACTGAAACCAATATTCTTTGTAAAAATGCTGATACAAATGTTTCAATTAAAAAATTTTTTAATTAAATTAATTTTTTTTTTTGTTTAAAAAGTTTCATTTTAATTTGTTTAATTTCAAAGTCAAAGGTGAACATTTGTCAATTTGAAATCACTTATTTTTAACACTTCCAAGCTTCAATGGTACAATTTCGAATCTCTCTTATTTTTTTTTTCTAAAACCACACATTTGATTTTACCATAATTTTCAAGATTGCATTAAAAAATTGATTGAAATTTAATTCTTTACTTTTGCATGCATAAGATAGATACAAATTGTTTCAATATGAAACCTTTTCAATTAAAAATATAAATAATTTCAAAATTTGTCATCAAATAAAATTATGTATAAGTATTAGGTTTAAAATGTTTTTGAAACAATAATTTGAAATTGAAAGCATTACAAATTTTTTGTGAATATATTGAACAATTTTGAATTAAAGGCGTGAAAAATCAAACATTTTTAGATTAGGTAAAATTTGGAAAAAAGAAAAATATTCGGAATGAAATGATATAGAATTAAATTTGTATCATCCATAAATAAAAGTGTTTTCAATTAAATAATTTGAAATTGAAATTGTTGGAAAATAGAAGCTCTCAAAATTGTAAATATTCAGACAAAAATTTGTGTTATTTCTAATTCAGAACGTAAAAAGTTAATATTTTTAGATTAGAGTGTTAAAACTGAGATAATTAAAAACTGGAGACAATTTGAAATTAAAAGCTAAATTAAAAAATTTCCAATCGTTAATTATATTCAACGAAACTCAATGCTTTCAATTTTAACAGAAAAATTAAAACTTATGAGAGGGGAAAAATTTAAATTTTTATCTATTTTCTTTTTGAACAACACAATTTATAGATTTTTAATTTCAAATCGTTTAATTTTCAACACTCAATTTATAATAATTATTCATTTTTGAAATATTTCCATAAAATATATTTCAATTTAAAATTACTTATTTTTGAAAAATCTTTAAATATCGGACAATTTTCAGATATAAGATTAAAAATTATGAATAAACTTAAAAGAATACAAAAAAATATTACTATACATGATTCCAATTTTTTTGAAATAGTACCATTTTTAGCCTTTCAATTTGATATTGTTTTTTTTAATTCAGTTGAAAATTTGAAACATTCCGGAAAATTTTTTAATAGAAAATAATACATTTTTTAATGCCTAGTTCTTAAATCTTCTTTTATTTAGGGCTTGAATGTTAGAAATTATTGTCCTAATTTCTTATTGTTTTGAATTTATTGTGTAGAAATTGAAAATATTTGAATCTGAAATTATCAAATTTCAAACTGACTGTCAAGGCTTTCAATATAAAATGTTGTATTTTTAAAAGATTTATTAGTAAAATTGTTCTGAACATTTTAAGAAGTTCAAAACCAAATATTTTTGAATTTAGGCTTTTGAACCAAAAAACTTTAGTGTCAAGGCCTTGAAAATTAAGGGTTTTCAAAAGTGCGCATTCAAATTTATAATTTAAAATTAAAATTATAGAAATTTTCAAAATGATCCATAGATTTTTAATAAGTATCATATCATGCAGTATCAAGGGAGATCCAAAGTGATTAGAAAGATTTTTTCACTAGAAAATGTGGTTACTATCAGAAAAAATATCACTGTCATTTCCACCGTTCAAAATAAAATAATTTTCAATATTATGAAAATTCAAAGTTTAATTATTCTGAAAATTCAAGAAACTATGTGCTTTCTGATTAGAAACCTTGAACATTACTGAATGCTATTTTGAAGCGTTAAAAATTCAAAAATTCAAAACTTCGTTCAAAAATTGAAGCATATTTAAATCAGGATCTTGAGATTAATTCGTTGAAAATAACTAATTTTTTAATTGTGCATCACGATTTTTAAATTTAGTCATTTTAATCTAAAGATCAAAATTAATCATTTGAAAATCAACGGATAAAGCGTTTCCATGCAAGGGGAACAACTTCAAGTGGAAAAGCAATTTTCTCAGATGTCAAACTGACGTATCCTAATAAACTGTCACATTGACATTATAGAAAAAGTCCCGAGTAAAAAAAAATCGCGAAAAGCCAGCATTAACATAAGAGCTACAATGTGGACAAAGTGAATGAATTGAAAAATTATTAATACTGATAATTAACAAAGTTTAATCATTATAAAAACCTTTAAATTTATATGCTTTTTTAATAGAAACTCTCAAAATTAATTAATTCAAATTTTGAGCGTAAAAAACTGAATTAATGAATTAAAGGAATATTACTGTTAATAAGTAAGGAAAACCACGATACAGTAGATAATGATTTAGAGTAGATAATAATAATTATCTAGAAAACTGGCAAAAAATGTTGATTATTTTTGTTAGTATAAGATTTCGACAAGGATAATATATTTTTAGACAATGTTTCATTAAAATATTATGATTGTTTAATGTCTACAAGCAAAAAGTTAATTTTTAAACAAAGTTAATGAACATGATATATTGACACAAAGCGTTAGTTGTTTATTATTTATAAATAATTAAGGTCTTTTTATTTGACATTAAATTTTCCCAGACTGTTAAAAGTAGCATCTCTGAGATGGTATCGCAGTTGTTTCAAGTTAGAGGTTTTATTGTCTATTCTGATTATTCTGATTTGTAAATTCGTTAAACTACAGTTTTTGTTAATAATTATCTGAAAACTAGTGTAAATTTGTATTTATTAAGAAGCCCAGAAATTTTATTTTATTTGGGGAGTCACTAGCAAAGGATATCATTATAGGATTAAGATATGTCGAAATTTAGCATTCTTCTATCATCACAAGTTCGGTTAAATGTTATGATGGTTCAAAATCTTGCATCAATCTTAAGAATGTCACTGAACATCAGATATGAGAAAATATCAAAAATTTAATTTCAGCTATAATTTACTCAATAAACTTATTTGAATTGTAGGACACTAATGATAAATAGTGATGATCAAAAATGGAAGATTCTATCATATCCAGAAGCAATATCAGAAACGATATCTATTGACGGATAGAGATGTCCAAATCATACCTTTGCCAAAGTCTAATAACAATTTATTTACTGTAGCTATAATTGCATTTTGTTTTTTGAAACTTTGTGATCGACAAAATTGATATAATCAAGGTCAGTAACGTTCTGCAAAACTATAGCTTATCTAAACTACAATTTTAGAAGATATGGCTACACCAAGAGAAAACAAATTGCAGAGTGGATAAATACGAATAGAACTTTAGTTTATGTTAGGAAACGACGCACTTTTTTTAACAGATTCAGAAAATAAGCCATAATTCTAGTACACATTCAACATAACACAAGCAAATATAGTTCACATGGTTTAAATTATAAACTAATTCCAACATTTCGAAGAACAAAATTAAATTTTGAAAAATATAACAAGAGAAACTAATGCATCAAGAAATTTTATTCATTACAAAATAGAAACTTTGAGTCACGAAAGGTTATTACAGACTTAAAATAAAAAAAATGTTTCAAAAATATCTCCATTGTTCAAATCCTAGGTGAAATTGCTGATGCCTGAGCGTTAGGTGATAATTATGGCATTCCTTTTACAGATAATAAAATTCCTGTAAACAGTATGATTGCTAATATTGAAGAGTAGAGAATTAACTAAAATTAAATATTTAAAAAACTACAAATCAATTTCAAATCCTAGTTTAAAAAAAATAAATTTAGTAATGCGAATAATTTTGAAAAACCCTTCGAAACCTTAAAAAAGGAATACAATGATTTAGTATTTTCAAAGGCCAATAAAAACAACATCATAGTAGCCGCTAATTGTGAAGATTATATCAAAACAGCTGAAAAACTTTTAAATACTTATATTCTTCATAAAAATATTAAAAGCAACCATATTCTAACCCATGTTCCAACCTTTCCCATGTTCCAACCATTGAAAAAAATGTAATGATATAGCTATCAGATGGGAAAAGAAAAGACTTATCAATGAAGAAATGTCATATAAATTAAAAATACATAACAGTGTTGTTGCTAAAGCTCATGCTCTCCCAAAAGTTCATAAACCAAATTCAAAATGGAGATTGATTGTTTCTACAGTTGGATCTCCTACTTATATTTCAGCAAAATGTATTTCAAGTATTTTAAAACTAGTTTCTGAACAAACTAGTGCGTTTTTTTAAACAAAGTTGGAACCTCAAAGATAAATTGAAAAATGTTAAAGTTCCAAATACACATTCTATTGTTTCGTTTGATGTGGTATCAATGATTGGCAGTATTCCAATAGACCTTGTTATGGATTGTATGGAACAAAAATGATGGAAAAAAAATTAAATCTAAATAAGAATTTAACCAAAATAACTAAAGAACAATTCGAATTGCAACTAGAAAGGTTTTCGATGATATATTTGCCTCTTTTAATAATAAATTTTACAAACGAATGTCAGGCTGCCCTATTGCTTTAAACTTAGTTATGGAAGACATTCAAAATAGCTCTCAATAATTTAAGTTTTACCCATAATCTTCAGAAACGCTATGTGGATGATATCTTTGCTATTCTTTCTTCTGATAAAATTGATGAATTCTTAATTAAATTTAATGATGCTGGTAGTATACCATTAAGCCATTTCCCTTTCAGGGTAGGCGTGATAATGATACTGGTGATTCTATTAAATGTTCTCTTGAAAAATAAATCAGCAATATTCAATTAGTTATCTTGATTTATTAATCATAAAAACATCAGAAGGAATACTAATCACTGATTGGTATAAGAGGTCATCTTGGCCAAGACGTTATCTCAATTGTAATTCTTATCATTCATTGTTACAAAAGGTCGGCATAATAAAAGTTCTTATAGATCATCAACTTAAAATAACCTTATTACAAAATAATTATCCATTTTCATTAATTAATAGCATTATAAAAAAGAGTATTCACGAAATATACAATATTTCTTCTAAAAAACGAATGGATTGAATCTTATAAGCAAACTGACCTAAAGATGTCTATCTTATATCGAAGGTCCTTCTGAACTTTTAAGAAGTTCATTAAGGAAATATAATATTAGTGTTTTTTACTAACAAGTATACACTTATTTAAATTTTCTTTTTTTTTACAAAGATTTATATAACTTAGAAAACTTATCTGGTGGTATATCTCATCAGATGTAAAGTTTGGGACAAGGTTTACATTGCATTAGTGATACTACCCAGAGACTTAAAACTCGAATTAGTGAACATAAAAAAGGTTATGAATCAGGTAATCAAAACACAGGTTTGTCACAAAACTGGCGGCAATTTGATCATAATTTTGATTTTGAATTTAGAAATATAAAAATTTAGCTCAGGAGAAATATACTCTCAAACATCGAATCATTGAATATATACTTGTAAATAAATTCCAAGATGGAAATCGACTAAATTGATATGATGGTCAAACGAAAATGTTTGGTACAGCTCATTGCCTAACTACCTGATACTTTTTTCTCTAGGGATAGTCAATTGAATATGTAAACTTTATCGCATACAAAAATATTTCTTTCTTTTCACAAACTGATGCAGTTGAACGCTCTTGAATTTTTTCCTGTCTACTGTAGGGTGTTTTCCCCACCAAAATTTCCGTGAACTTTTATAACGAGAAAACTGAAGTGAATAAAAATTTTAGTTTGCAGCTGAAAATTGAACACTTTTTTTTGCAAGAGAAGTGTCCTCTAAAATCACAGATTTCCAATAGCGTGGAATGGTGAAAAAACAATGGTAACGAAGATATGAAAGACCATTCGACTCTAACGAGCGGGTCCATTTTTCAATCCCGGATGACAAAGTTCAGCCGCCCTCTCTCGTCCTGTATATCATCGAACGATAATTTAGCAATTTATTTAGACTTGATGGCCCACTGCTACAATCTGGGATTTCAATCTGCCACCACATTCGCAACCGGAGATTTAAATGCCCATTCGAAAATATGCATGAACCAGCGTTCCGCATTGCCGGGAATTTCGTGTGGCTTTTAATGAGCAACCTTCGTAATTCCAGGACTAAAAGTTAAGCATTATTGAAATTCATCAAGTCATCATTCATCCAACTTCAAATTTTACACTTCGTTACCTACGCAAATACAATCGAGGAATCTTGTTGTATTTGTTAATTTAATTAAATAAACATTTGATAGGAAGAAGTTTTGTTGATTCTTAGAAACATTATCTGGGAAAACCAAGAATCATCAGGAGACTTTGATGCTTTCAGATAACTTTTCCGAACCTAATCTAAATATACCAAAAATATACTATTTATTATTTCTAGTTTCAACAGTCTTTATATGAAAAATTAATAATGCATTTAATTGATAATAATAATCTTTGAATTCATTCAATCACTTTGTCTATATGAACGCTGTCATCAAGTTTGACAGTTTATCAGTATACTTTGATATCTTATAAAATTCTGTTTCCATTTGAATAATAATACTTATAATTTCAATGATAATAAATTAATAAATTAATTATTAATTAATTGTAAAGCAAATTAATTTAAGAAAATTAATAATAATCTTATATATAATCACCTAATAATAATATTATAATCTTTCTTAAGTTTGAATCGCAATAATAAATTATTACCATGTTAGATTTATATAACAATTATTAAAAGTTAGAAGCAGTTTTGGAGAAGTTCTTTAAAGTAAGTTTGTTATCGTAACTTGTTAAATTTCCAGTCGCTGATTCGAGTATCTTGATTTCCTGCAAAGTTCCTTTTTTTATAGGTGGAAAAATATGTTAAGTATATAAAAAAATTTAAGAATTTTTGGAAAATAAATCAATGCTATCATTTTCACTGTTCACAATTGCCGAATGTACAATTCCAAATCCATAAAATTGAATAAATTATGATGTTAAATTTTCGAAATTAAACTAGTCTAAAATAAGCGAAAGTTTTATTTTTCAAAATTTCTAATTAAGAATTGAGCAAATTTTGTGTTTCATAATTAAAAAAGATGTAATTTTGACGATTCACTTAAAAAAATTCTTCAATTTAGAAGATTCACGAAAATTATTATTATTATTATGATATTATATTATTATATTGACAAGTTTTGTGTTTCATAATTAAAAAAGATTTTATTTTGATGATCTACTTAAAAAATTTCCTCAATTTAGAAGATTTACGAAAATTATCATTATTATTATATTGTTTATCTGTATTGGTATATATTTCATCTTCTCATTTAGAAATCATCCAAATTAAAGAATCTTCATTTATAGTTTTTTGTTTTTAATTGAAGAGTTTCCGATTGTAAATCTTAAAAATTGAATTATTTATAACAAACATTCAAAATTATATCATTTTGTATCATACACATTAAATATTTAAGAGTGTTCAATCGAAAATATTCGAATATGAAGAATTTTAAGCTGCAAATCATTCAAATTTAAGAATTTTTAATTGTAAATCTTACAAATTGAACTATTTCAAAGAAAAACGTTCAAAATTACGTTGGTAAATCTTGAAAATAAAATAATTTGTAATTATATGTTTTCAAAACTCAATAATTTCTTATCGTGACTCTTCAAAATTGTAGAAATTTAATTTGTAAATCTCTAAAATTAAAAAAAAAAATTATTTTGAAAATTTACAATTATTTTCGAAATTTTATAAATGCGGAAGATTTAGAACTAAAAACGTACATTTTTGTCCTCGAAGTCATCCAAATTTAAGAAATTGTATTTACACATCTTTAAAATTGAAAGGTGTTTAATTGTAACTCTTTAAAATTGAACTATTCGAAAAAAACGTTCTAAATTACACCTACCTTTGGAATAGAAATTTTGAAAATTTGATAATTTTCAATCCTATATTTAAAAACTTCAAGAATTTTTAATTGTAGCTTCTTAAAATTAAGAACATTTTAATTTTGAAAATTTACAATTAAAAATTCTGCAAGTTTTAAGTTTTTTGATTGAAAATTCTATAATTTTAATGATTTATATTTTGAGTTTTATCAATTTTGAAGATTTGAAATTGATAAATTAGATATTGATCTTCAAAATTATCAAAATTTCAGAATTCTTATTTTAAAGTTTTATATTGAGATTCCTGTAATTTTAATGATTCAAATTCAAATTTTTTTTAATTTTGAAGATTTGGAATTAAAAAATTAACTTTTTATGTTTAAAATCATCAAAATTAAGTAATTTTTATTTGTAAATCTTCAGAATTAAACAGATTTTAATTAAACTACTCAAAAATATAAAAATTCTAAATCTAAAATCGTCAAAATTGAAGATTTTTCAACTGTGAATCTTAAAAATTGGATTATTGAAAAAAAATCTTCAAAATAAAAAATATTTGGAATTAAAATCTTGAAAATTTACCAATTTGCAATTCTATATTTTCAAAATTCAAGAATTTCTTCTTGTAACTCTTCTAAAATCTAGAAATTTGAATTGTAAGTCTTCAACAACAAAGCTATAATTTTAATGATTTCCGTTTTGAGTTTCATCAATTTTGAAGATTTAAAATTGATAAATTAGATATTGATCTTGAAAATTATTCAAATGTTAGAATTTTTATTTTAACGTTTTACGGAGTGTCTCGTCGTCCCGAAATTCGGGATGAGTAGTGAAGTATTTTTCATAAGCTTGGCTAGTCGTCCCGAATTTTCGGGACGACTAGTCCATCCCCTTTTCCAACTCCCCCAATTTTTCGGGACGACTAGCCACAGCCAAAGTTTTATATTGAGATTTCTGTAATTTTGATGATTCAAATTCGAAATTTTTTTAATTTGGAAGATTTGGAATTGAAAAATTAACTTTTGATCTTTAAAATCATCAGAATTAGGAAATTTTTATTTGTAAATATTTAGAATTAAACAGATTTTAATTATTCTACTCAAAAATATAAAAATTCTAAATCTAAAATCGTCAAAATTGAAGATTTTTCAACCGCGAATCTTAAAAATTGGATTATTTAAAAAAAATCTTCAAAATTAGAAATATTTGAAATTAAAATATTGAAAATTGCACACTTTGCAATTCTATATTTTCAAAATTCAAGAATTTCTTCTTGTAACTCTTCTAAAATGTAGAAATTTGAATTGTAAGTCTTCTACAACAAAGCTATAATTTTAATGATTTCTGTTTTGAGTTTCATCAATTCTGAAGATTTAAAATTGATAAATTAGATATCGATCTTCAAAATTATCCAAATTTCAGAATTTTTATTCTAAAGTTTTATATTGGGATTCCTGTAATTTCGATGATTTAAATTCGAAATTTTTTAAATTTGGAATTAAAAAATTAACTTTTGATCTTTAAAATCATTAAAATTAAGAAATTTTTATTGGTAAATCTTTAGATTTAAAGAGCTTTTAATTGTACAACTTTAAAATAGAAAAATTCTAAATCTAAAATCGTCAAAATTGAAGATTTTTCATCTGTAAATCTTAAAAATTTGACTATTTAAAAAAAATCTTCCAAATTAAAAATCTTAAAATAAAAATCTTGAAAATAGAACAATTTGCAATTCTGTATTTTCCAAATTCGAGAATTTCTTCTTGTAACTCTTCCAAAACCTAGAAATTTGAATTGTAAATCTTCACCATTAAAAAGTTTTTAATTTTGGAGATTAAAAATTAAAAATGATGCAAGTTTTGAGATTCATAATTCAAAAAGCTATAATTTTGATAATTTGCATTCCAAATTTCTTCAATTTAGAAGACCTAAAATTAAAAACTTGAGTTTTGATCTTCAAAATCCCAATTTGAGAATTTTTATGTACACAGCTTTGAAATTGAATAGTTTTCAAATGTAATTTTTCAAAATTGTAAAATGTTAAATTGTGAATCTTTTGAATTGAAGAGTTTTCAATTTTGAAAATTTACAATTGAAAATCATGCAACTTTTTTTTCAATTTGGCAGCTATATGATTGTAAAATAGACTTTTGATCTTTAAAATTATTCAAATTCAACCATTTTTATTCATACATCTAAAATTGAAATATTTTTATTTTCAAAAATTTTTCATTGAAAGCTATTGAAATTTCAAGTCTTCTAAATAAACAAGCTATAATTTTCACGATTTACATTAGAAATTTCATCAATTTCGAAGATTTAGAATTGCAAACTTGACTTGATCTTCAAGATCATTCAAATCTATGAATTTTTATTTATACATTTTTTTAATTAACGAGTTTTTAATTTTAAATCTTCAAAATTAAACTATTTAAAACAAACGTTTGAAATTACATAATTTTAAATTATACAAATTAAAAACTGAAGGATCTTTAAATGCAATCTTAAAGATAGACCTATTTCAAAAAGATGTACTCAATTTTACGATCTTAAAGATTTAACACTCAAAACTAAAAAATTTGGCGATTTTTCAGTTGTAACTTTTTTTTTCTTAGAAATAGATCTGTGTCGAAAGTGTAATTGAAATTAATAAAATTGCATGAAAGCCGATGTAACTATTTTAACACTTATTTTAATTTTTGATTAATAGATATATTTTATAGTAATTTTAATTAAAGCATATATATTTTGATTTGTTAATAAGGAAATAAATAGTATTATAGTATTAAATAATAAAAAAGTTTTCTAGAATCTTAGAACCATTATTCGAAAAACAAAACTGGGAATCACCAGAAGTACTTACTACTTCCAAAAAAGTTTTCCCAACTAAACTCAAATATACCATAGGGTAGATTTATAAATTATTATTCACATCAATCTTTATTTAAAAACTTAAAAATTAATCAATTATTTAACAATTCTTAAGAAATTGAAAATCAAAAGATTTAGGACTCACATAAGAATTGAAAAATGTCTTGTTCTCTTAAGATATCGGATTTGCTACACAATCTAGGAAACTGTTCGCAGTGACACTTTCCCCATAGATAGTACTAAGCACTGGATTTACAGGGATCGATACCATAAATCCGGATGAGTCACCGAATGCCCAATGCCTTCTAGGACTTAGAAGATTCATTTTATTTTTCTCGACTCAATCCAGATATATACCACTGAAATAGTATTCCTTATTGCCGCACTGAAATATCAGATTCATTGATTAAATCGCTAAATTTATCAACTTTAAGATGAAAATGAAAATAATGGGTCAAGCACTTTGCGAAAAAAGTCGAGTTTTCTACTTAGTTTGCTAAGAAATAATCAAATTTTCAGAAGATTCTAGAGTAAATATTGTTTAAAATTTTGTGTTATAATTTTTTTCTTAGTGAATTTGTCTCTATATAAAGAAGAAATTATGATAAGACCACATGATAAATATTGGATGAAATTTTTTTTATCAGATTTTGTTATTAATCGTGATTATCTGTAACACTAAACAAAATTTTAAATAAAAATAAAAATAATCAGAAATTTATTTTTTGAAGTAGATTTTTGTATTTAATTAAAATGAAACCATTCTCCACATCTAATTGAAAGCTGTATTTTAGGCATTATTATTTTTAATAGATTATCTTTATTAACATAATAACATTTTATTAATTGAATATGAATACCAAAGAAGAATATTTTGCTTACGGGCATTTTACAAATTACTTGGTTGTTTACACCTAATGATTATTAAAAAAATATATATAAGAAAAAAAAATATTTTGTTTTACTCAAGTTTTGTCATTGCATATTGATTTAGACCGTGTGTAGGTTTACCGAAATTCGATGCGCGTAGAAAAAATATTTTCAGTGGGGTAACAGACAAACACATTTAATTTTTAAAAAACCTCTTAAAAAAAATTTTGACCAATATTCGCCGTATCATTTTATCATAATTTCTTCATCTTTTCAATAATTAAATACAAAAATCGAATTCTGTGAAAAAATACCCCTGTCGATTATTTACATTTTTATCATAATATAATCGTGGGATTTAAAAAAACATATTTAATAAGAAAATCTATTCAAAAAAATGTTATCAAATATTTGCGATATAATTTTCTGAATTCTGTGAAATATTTCAAAATATTACGAGATCCCTTGAAATCCTCAAAGTCTTTAAAATCCCTGGAAATCTTTCTGAAATATTATGTAATTTAAAATTCTGTGACTTCTATTAAAATATCTCAAAATCTCTTAAAATCTCTTGAAATCCCTTAAAATCCTTTCTAATCCACAAAAATCGTGTTTAATTCCTTGAAATGTCTCGAAATCCCTCGAATTTCGTCGAAGTCCTGCGGTAAGTCTTAAAAAATCGTAAAATCTGAAATTGTACTGGGTAATTTCTATGTGCTCTTGAAATCTTTCAAAATCATTTGAAATCTGTGAAACCTCTTTATATCCTTTAAAATCGTTTGGCCTACCCTAAAACTTTTCAGATCCCTTGAAATCTCATGAAATTCCTGAAAAGGTTTCAAAATCCTCGTTAATTTTCGTGTTAAAAAATTTTGTTTTGCAATACTTTGTAGTCCTTTAAAACATCTCGAAATCCCTTGAAGTTTTTTAAAATCCTTCAAATCACTGGGAACCTTTCAAATCTTTTTAAATCGCTTAGAATCTTTGAAATCTTCAAAATCCGTGGAAATATTCCAGAATTACTTGAAATTCCCCAAAATATTTTGAAAAATATTAAAATTACTCGAATTTCCTTAACATCCTTTATAATAAATATTTGAAACTTCTTTAAAATTTCTTTGAATCTTTGAAATCCCACGAAATCGTCTAAAATCCAAAAATATACTTTTCAATCATTTAAATTCTCTTAAAATCCCTAAATCCTTTGAATTCTTTGTAAATCTTTTGAAATTTCGTAAAATCTTGTAAAATCTCTTAAAATCTTCGAAATTCTATTAAAATCTCCTGAAAATCTTCAAAATTTGGGAAAATACTTTGGCATCTCTTACGATCCTTTTAAAATCATCTACCATACAGTGACTTCTTTTGAAATATCTTGAAATTCTGCGAAATCCTTCAAAATCTTTTAAAATTCCTTAAAATCCTAAAAATCCTTTATAATATTCGAAAATTTTCCGAAGTTCCGTTGAATCTTGTGAAATCCTCTTAAATCCGTATATATATATATTTTTTTTTTTGAAAATATTATACAATCCCTTCAAATCTTCAAAATTCTAATTAAAATCCCCTGAAAACCGTCAAAATTGGGTAAAATACTTTGGAATCTTTTGAAATCTTTCAAATCGTGTAACTTTTTTAAAAATATTTTTAAATCTCCTAAAATCCCTAAAAGTATCTTTAAATCCTTAAAAAATAGCAACTTTGTTTTAATTTGTACTAGGTAATTTCTCCGAACTTTTGAAATCTGTGAAACCCTCTGTAATTTTTTCAAATCGTTTGAAATACCCTAAAACTTTTGTGATGCAGCTTTTTGATATACATTAAAATGCCTTGAAATTTGTTGAAATCCTTTCAGATCACAGAAAATTTCTAAAATCTTTTGAAATCTTTTTCAAATTGCTTAAAATCTTCTAAATTCCATAAAAATCTTATAGAATCTTTTGAAGTTCGTGAAAATTCCTTAAAATCTTTTAAAATCAGTTCATATCCTTGAAATCCCGTAAGTTATTTCGAAATGTTACAAAATCCCTTGAAATCTTTGAAATGCCTAAAATCCGTGGAAATCTTTTTGAATTTCTTAAAATCCTTTAGAATATCCGGAAATCCTTTAAAATTCCGTTAAATTTTTCGAAATCTTATAAAATCCCTTAAAATCTTCAAAATTTCATAAAAATTTCCTGACATCCTTCAAAATCCATTAAGGCACTTAGCTTTCTCTTGAAATACTTTTAAATTCCGTGAGCTCTATTGAAATATCTCGAAGTCTCTTAAAATCTCTTAAAATCCCTTGAAATCTTGTAAAATCCTTTGGAAAAATTTGGATTCTCTCTGAAAGTTTACTAGGTAATTTCTTCATAGTTTTAAATTTTTTTTAAATATTTCAAATCTGTGACACCTCTCGTAATTCTTTGGAATCGTTTAAAACATCCTTCAACTTTTGAAAACCCTTAAAATCTTATAAGAAACCTAAAGAGCTTTGAAAATCTTGTTAAGTTCCGTAAACAATTTTCAATTCTTTGGAATACTTTGTAGTTCTATAAAATACCTTAAAATAACTTGAAATTTGTTCAATTATTTCAAAATAGTACGAGATCCCTTAATCGTCATTATCTTGAAAATCCGCAAAAATCTGTCTGAATCTCTTGAAATCCCTTAAAATCTATTAAAAAGGCATTAAAATCACTTGAAATCCTTGAAGATCTTTATTAATGTTGGAAAATTCTGTTGAATCTTTTTAAATCCATCGGAATCATCTAAAATCCATTAAAATACCTTTGAATCTTTAAAAAACTCTTGAAATCCTTTCAAATATTATAGAATTCCTCAAAATCTTAGAAATCCAATTAAAATCCTCTTCTCTTGAAATCTTTATAAAATACTTCAGAATCGCGTGACTTGTTTCAAAAATTTCGAAATCTCTTAAAGTCCCTTAAAAACCCTTAAAATTACTTGAAATTCCGTAAAATGTTTAATCATTTCAAAAAATCCTTAAAAATTTCGTTAAAGATTTTGAATTTCTGAAAATTTCTCTAAAGTCCGTAGATATTACTTTCTAATAATTTAAAATCTTTTAAAGTCCTTTGAATTCCCGTGAAATCGTCAAAACTTGTTCAAATCTCTTAAAATCCATTAAAATTCCTTAAAATCTTCTATAATCTTCTGAAATCTTATAAGATCCATTAAAATCTTCGAAATCCCTGATATCCTTCAAAATTTTGTAAGATAATTCGGCATTTTTTGAAACTCTTCTAAAATCCTTCAAAATCCTTTGGAATTGTTCAAAAACACCCTCAAACTTTAACAATGCCCTATAATCTTTTGAAATTGCTTGAAATCTCATCTACTTTTATATACCTTAAAATTCCTTGAAATTTGTTAAAATCCTTTCAAATCCCTGAAAATCTTTCGAAATCTTGTTTACAGTGGAAATAATTGATATATTGCTTATTAATTGACTAAAAAATATGAAATCTTACATAATAAGGGGGGGGGAAGTCACATCAATCTTACGAATCCTTATCATAGGGGTGTGGGGATTTACATTTGCAAAAATCATCCTTGCGTAACTAATGGAGGTTCCCTTGATGCTTCAGTAGAATCTGATGCGTCAATTCTGGTTTACTTAGACTCATCTGGCTGCAAAAACCCCTGATACCTAATTCTGGGTAAAAATTTATTTTAAAAATAATTTATAATTCATACTTTTTATTATTTATAATTTATGATGTAAGATCTATGATGCCGGTTGCTCCATTCAATATGAAATCAAGTTTAGGTAAGTCCATATAAAGCATCAAGTTACGGTTATTCCGAATACGAAATCAGGTTAGAGTTACTCTGTATATGGAATGAAGTCCATTTTTACCGACTTCATTGCAAAAAATCGAACTATCAAAAAATATATTTGATTCCATCTTCAAAGCAACTCTGACCTGATTTTTATACGGAATAACCGGAACATGATTCTTTTTACGGAATTACCAGAACTTAATTACATGAAGCAATCGATATACTATTTCTGATGACTGATGATATTTTCAAAATATTGAAATAGAGTAGATGCATCTCGCTTGAATAGCAGCAATTTCAGAGAAGACATAAAACCTTCTTCGGGTTGAATTTAAAAATTACAAGCATGAAGTTGAAAACGACTTTAAGGAATGTATGCTCACCATGATGCTCTGATATGCAAATTTTTCTAGAAAATACGCAATCTAGCAAATTGCATGTCTAATCTTATAAGATCAGAACAATAATCCTGTGAGGGGAACTCGTAGAATTAAGCAAGATTGAGAAAAATGGACCCTGTATCTAGGATCCAGATTTACAGGTTGCATGCATAAGTATTCATTGTTATTAACGCTACCTCAAAAAATGTTCAAAGCACCCTAATCCTAATGAAAGAAATTCTCACGAGAAATTCAGAAAAATTTGAGTAACTTGATAAAAGTGGAGAATTAAAAGATATACTCCGACATCTAGGCCATTAAAAAGTTTTATTAAATAAACCCGATTAATTG
The DNA here is from genome assembly GCA_932195095.1 of Andricus curvator. Taxonomy (NCBI): domain Eukaryota; kingdom Metazoa; phylum Arthropoda; class Insecta; order Hymenoptera; family Cynipidae; genus Andricus; species Andricus curvator. The sequence goes on from CAKNYM010053196.1 coordinate 671,765, forward strand.
GTTCATAGAAAACCAAGTAACAAAATCCAACGTTTATGAAGGTCTAATGATGAGACCAGACTGGTCTCGAAATGTAGCACTTATTTTCATCCGGAAATTATTTAATAAAAATTTGTAATGGTCTGGAAGTCGTGGGAGTATACCTTTTGATTTTCCACTTTCGTTGGTTTCTCCCAGACGTAAAAGAAAATGAGACACTATTATCTCAAACTGTCTCCTTATAAGTAACTTGATAGCATGATATTAAAAACTAACGAGTTCCTTCTTTCTGGAATTTCTGAAGCTTTTCTCCTGAGAATTCCCAACTTTTATAGAAATAAATGAACCCGGCACTGTTGACAACACTTATCACTAAAAGCTTGTAACACATGTTCCCCAATATGTCACAAAGGCCACCTAAATTGAATCCACCTAAGATCTCTTCATCAAAAGGAAAGTTTCGACTTACTCTTTTGGAATTAGAGGAATTAGGGGATCCTAAATTCATTTGTCTTGATCCCCTTATTTCAGTCAATTTCCTCTGTACAAAGTTCCTAAACATTCCTGCAATTAGTGAGATGATCCCTGAGCTAGCGAATGTAAGTAGTGCCTGCAAGAAAGGCGTATTTTAAACTGTAGAAACAAAGTTCTATTTGATGTTTATTATAAAAAAGAACGTGTACCAAAATAAGACTTTTTTCACTGGGTATACAAGGATGTTTCAGCTTAGTCTTCAATGTAAAGTCTTAATAGATATTCCGCAAAATTATTAAAATAATGAATGCATCAGTGTCTGTAATTTTAAAGAAGTCAGCACGTGCTTAAAATAGTTTCTTAGCCTATTTGAATCTATTATTTCAAATCAAGTCGAACATGACCACAACGAACAACACCTTCCCCTAACACCCTCACCCTCTATCGCTTATCATTTCGCTAAGTTATCACCTTCTCACCATTGTCCTTCCCCATTTCCCCATTTCCCCTGTTCTTCCAATTTCTATCACTCGTCCCCCTTCACTTCCTGTTACTCTCACCATGTCCCTCATTTTGTTTCTTCCCTTTCCTAACTTCTTTCAACCCAACCTATCTTCTCACCCCTCTCTTGCCCATTATTTCTCTCCCTCTCCTTGCACTTCCTATCACCCTTCCCCCTCACAAAACTATTTTCCTCACCATGTCTCTCATCTTGCCGCTTATCTTTCTTCAGTTCTCATATCCCATCCGATCTTCTCATGCGTCCCCTTTATACGATCTCGCTCCATCTCTTTCCACTCCTTATCACCCATCCACCGTATCCACCCTTTACTAATCTTTTCCGCTCACCATGTTCCTTATTTTGCCGCTTTCCTTTTTTTAACTTCTTCCATACTATCCCACCTTCTCACCCCTCTCTTTCCCATTATCTCGTTCCCTATTCTTCTACTCTATATCACCCCTTCTTCTCTACTAACTCTTCCCCTAGCTCTGACCCTCATTTTGCCATTCCCTATGCCTCCTCACTCCCCTCTTGATAATGTAACCCTTTCCTCCCCTCTACACTCCCTCAAATGATAATAAGCCATAAACCTTTCTAGGCTAAGAACAGATTTGTTCCCATACACTTTTTTTGCCCCACCGTGCATATATCTGGTAACTAATTTTTTTTTTTTATTTTGAAACCAATATGTTAACTTCCAATTGTTTAAAAGGGGCACTAGAACTCCTTTTGCTGAGAATCCTTGTACACCAGGAAAATTGCGCAAGTTGCCTGTGCCTATGGCTGCTTGAAACCCCTCCCCCAGTAGTTCTGAGTTAAGCTTGCAAAAAATAAAAAATAAAATAAGATGAGCATAAAATTGTTTGGTTGATGTTACAGCTGCGGAAGCCAGTATCCACTCTCTCGATTCCCGGGGCGATGAAAAACTGTGGCGGAATGGCCGCAGGGCCCGTGAGTGGGGGCAGTGGTGGGGTCGGAGGTCCTGGAGGAGAGGAGGCCGCGGTCGCCCTGGTCGGAGTTCATTCGGAGTACCCCCGATTTATGGAGGACCGAGGCCTTGGGGGTGGCTCGCTAAAGGGACCTTCCGGCAGCATCGGTGCAGCCTCGAAGCACAAACCTAACGTCGGCTACCGCCTCGGCCGACGAAAGGCACTCTTCGAGAAGCGGAAACGCATTAGTGATTACGCCCTCGTCATGGGAATGTTTGGAATTATCGTCATGGTCATCGAAAACGAACTCTCGAGTGCGGGGTTATACACAAAGGTCAGTAATTTCACTATTAAACTACTCTCATTTTTTTTTCATTTTCAGCTATTTCAGGGTTTCCACCTGATCGGGAAACAGGGATAACTAAGAAATAACTAGAAATGTGGTTCAGTGAACGAGATTTTTTTTTCTGGAATGATCTAATATGCAAATTGAAAGTTATTTCATATAAAGTAGATTCTCACAAAGCGCCTTCTCTACTGAGCGCCCTTTTTTCTTAGTGCCTCTCCCTTCCATTACTTCATAATGCGGTAAGCTCCTTGAGTCTGGCATTAGATGCGCGTGCGCAAGACGATTAATCCGCCACTGCGTTTTAGAGGTATTTCCCGCTAAGTCCTAAGGGCGTGGCTTAACCATACGGGCGCTTAGTGAGGACCTCGGCCTTGAGTACCGGGCGCTTTGTGAGAACCTTCTGTATTTGAGACTCCGGATTCAGTAACCCTGAATACAATTTTCTTTTTAAGAAAATGATGTGCTATTTAAAATTACTTGATTTTGTTACCGAAAAAAATAATTCATTTTTTTTTTTGAATGAGCCAAAACGAGCTCGGATAAGCTGAGTACAGACAGCTTCAAGTTCTCATCTCGTCGAATGCGCGAATCATTTTATTCTTTAGTTAGATTGAGGTTATACTTTTCGGAAAGCTTGTTTATATCCTCATGCACATTTCGTTTGCCGGAAGCTTTGGCTTACTCAAAATTCCCTCAAAAAACAAAGAAATAAAAAATTGTCTAGAGCGATTTTAGCGATTTTAAGTGGAAATATTTAGTAAATTTTATTTTCTGAAAATCATTTTTTTTTAACTGTAAAAGATAGAACTTTTTGGAATAGGAAAAAAGATGTGCCATACAGTTTCTCATAGAGAATTATTATTTTTTACTTTTGAACAGGGAATTTCATAAAGAATTCTAATTTTTACTTACGGCAGGCAATTTCCGTGAAGGATTATAATTTTCATTTTAGGTTAACTTTAAAAAAAGTAATTTTACTAAGGATTATAATTTTTTACTTCAAGACAGTGAGTTTCCGTCAAAAGTTGTAATTTGACTTGAAACAGGTAATTTTTAACGTGGAACAGGAATTTTGGGAAATAATTTTTATTCTGATTTAGAAACAGGAAATTTACAAAAAGAATCCCTGTTTAACGTCAGAATTTGGAAACTCCCGATTCCAAATCAGAATTTCTTTGAATTTAAAAATTGTTGTTTTTTTCAAATAAAAATTTTGCAGAATTTGAAAGATCACCCTTAAAAATTTGAAAAAAAAGAAGATACTTTATTTCTGAATTATAATAAAAAATATTCTAAATAAATATAATCCTTAACTGGAACTGCAGAGTTTTTTTAATTTAATAAATGTAATTCTGACATGGAACAGGGAATTTCCAAACGGAATTATAATTCAGATTTAGGACAAAGTATTTTCTTAAAGAATTATTTGACTCAGAACAGAGTATTTTTTACATGGAACGGGAATATAATAAAATAATTTTAATTCCGATCCAGATAAAAGGAATTTGAAAAAACTCTCTGTTTAAATTGAAAATTATAACCATTTTGCCAAATTCTCTGTTTCAAACCAGAATAGTAATTCTTACGATCAAAAATTATCTGGTGTTCAAACTCAGGATTATAATTCTTTTTAAAAATTTCCTCTTTAAAACCACAAATCTTTTCAATGTTTTAAAAGTTTTAGAAATCTCTTAAAATCTTCAAAAATCGTTTGAAATCCTTTAAACCTTTTGAACTCTTCCAAATTGACAATTTTACAGGTTTTTATTGAGTGTGAGAGTAAGGTAAGAGGCGAGTAAGGTATAAGGAAATTGATGAGGGAATAGGTTTAGGAAAGAATGGCGAGGCGAAGAGGGGGGTAAGGGAAAGAGTTGAGGATAGGGTGAGGAGTAGAAAGAGGGAAGGGATGAGCGAAAAGGAATTAGAGAAGGAAAGGGTGGTAATGAGAAACTGGATGGAGAAAGGTTGGTTTGATGGCTGAGGTGTTAGGACGAGTGGGATGAAAGTGTAAGGGATGGCGTTATTTAGTGAAAAGGTTGGATAAGAGGAAAAGAAGGAATAAGGGGAGTGAGAATGATGTTGTTTGTTTTTTTACCAAGGATGACGAGTGGAAGGAAAGGAGTTGAGCATGGGATGAGAAGCAGGAAGAGAGGAGGGATGAGTGAAAAAGAGTTGTAGCGGGAAAGTGTGGTGACGAGAAAGGGGAGGGAAAAGGGTGGGTTCAAGGGTGAAGCTTTATGAGAAGGTGTGGGTCGAAAGTTTGAGGGGAAAGAGGAAGTTCCAGGGTTATCCAGTGAGAAAGGAGTATAAGAGGGAAAAGGTAAAGGTGGTAGTAAGAGGAAATGTTGAGGAAAAGATGAGGAGCAGAAGAAGTAGGGAAGAGAAAAATGTGGTGGCAAGATGTGGAGCAGAAGAAGGGGAAAGATGAGCCGAAAGGATTTGAAAAGGGGAAGAGCGGTGATGAGAAAGGGTAAGGGCGGTGATGAGAAAGGGTACAGAGAGAGTGGGTGGGTTGAAAGGTGATGTGAACGTTTAAGGGGTGAAGAGAAAGCCGGGGTTATTTACTGAGAACGTAGGATAAAAGTAAGAGAACAGGGAAGGGTGGTAATAAGGGGGTTTGATGGGAAGAGCACGGCGAGGGGAAGAGGTGGGGAAGGGAGAGAGGTGAGGAAGGAAAAAAGGTGTAAAAGGGAAAGAGGTGATGAAGGGAAAGAGTTGTGTGCAAGGTTCAGAGAAAAGGGTGGGTTGAAGGGTGAAGTTTCATGAGAAGGAGTGGGTCGAAAGTTTGAGGGGAAAAAGGAAGGTCAAAGGGGGGGGGGGCGGGAAAGGGAAAGAGTTGAGGATAGGGTGAGGAGTAGAAAGAGGGAAGGGATGAGCGAAAGGGAGTCAGAGAAGGAAAGGGTGGTAATAAGAAACTGGATGGAGAAAGGGTGGTTTGAAGGCTGAGATGTTAGGAGGAGTGCGATGAAATTGTAAGGAATGGCGTGAAGGGCTGGCGTTATTCAGTGAGAAGGTAGGATAAGAGTAAAAGAAGGAATGAGGAGAGTGAGAAGGATGTTGTTTATCTTTTTAGCAAGGATGACGAGAGGAAGGGAAAGAGTTGAGCATGGGGTGAGAAGCAGGAAGAGAGGAGGGATGAGTGAACAAGAATTGTAGCCGGAAAGTGTGGCGAGGAAAAAGGGGAAGGAAAACGGTGGGTTGAAGGGTGAAGTTTTATGAGAAGGATTGGGTCGAAAGTTTGAGGGGAAAAAGGAAGGTCCAGGGTTATTTAGTGAGAAATTAATATAAGAGGGAAAAGGTAAAGGTGGTAATAAGAGGAAATGTCGAGGAAAAGATGACGAGCAGAAGGAGTAGGGAAGAGAAAATTGTGGGGGCAGGATGTAGAGCAGAAAGAGGGGAAAGATGAGCCAACAGGATTTGAAAAGGGGAAGAGCGGTGATGAGAAAGGGTAAGGGCGGTGATGAGAAAGGGTAAGTAGAGAGTGGGTGGGTTGAAAGGTGATGTGAACGTTCAAGAGGTGAAGAGAAAGCCGGGGTTATTTACTGAGAACGTAGGCCAAAAGGAAGAGAACAGGGAAGGGTGGTAATAAGGGGGTTTAATGGGAAGAGCACGACGAAGGGAAGAGGTGGGAAGAGAAAGAGGTGAGGAAGGAAAAGAGGTAAAAGTAAAAGGGTGGGTTGAAAGGTTATATTGTAGGAGAAGGGATGAGGTGAAGTGAAAGTTTATAGTGTAAAGGGAAGGACCTGAGTTATTGAGGGAGATGTAAGGATAAGAGGAAGTTAAATGTCAAGAGGAGTAATGAGGGGGTAGTTTGGGAAAAGGCTGACGAAAAAAAGTGGTGAAATGTGGTCACGAAAGAAGGGACGAGGAAAAAATGGACTGAAGGCAAGGAGTGATGTAAGATTTTAGAGTAAGTTAAGTGATGAGAAAGGGGAAAGGTTGGAGTGAAATGTGAGAAGGTGACGAGAAAAGTCTTTAATTGAGCCTTATATATAATTGGATTTAAAATAATATACTTAAATACACTACAAAAACTTAAACTTATTTTTTAAATTTCATTTTATTCCTTAAACAATAATACTTTATATTTCATTAAAATTTAGCAAACATAATAGTGAAGAATTTTTCGAACAATGAAAAAAGCCATTGTTGGTTAAAAAAAATTAAAATGAGGAAATTAAGTATTGTACAGAATAGAAAGGATAAATATGCTAATAGTTGAGATTTAAATAAACAATCATAACTAAGTAGGTTTCTATTCTTTTTCAAAATTTGTTGCAATCATCAATAATAGAAATTTTCTGTCAATCTTATAAATCAAGTTTAAGATTACGTATTTGTAAACTTTACTGTGCTATTCCAGAATTATTCTAAGACTCATTTTATGGTTCTTTTTTGAAAAATAACGCCACTCTAATTTCAATAATAAAATTCTTAAAAACAATAAAAATAGAAAACTGCATGAAATTCAAATCAATAAAATTGCCCAGCTTTTATAACCGCTTCTCATCTGTTTTTTAACAGCCACAATTTTTAATAATTTGATTAAATTGATCATTCAAAATCCTTCAATAAATCTTAAAAACTTTGCAATTAACCATATGGAACTATAAATTTCTTGGGAGTCCTTGAAAATAATTAGCAAGTTATATAAGGATGTTCAAAAGGAAAATTTGTGGCAACTAGAAATGAAATTTATCCCATTGGGAACTTTTCATATCGATTCGTCTATAATATATAGGTTATACATTTCTCTAAGAAAATTGCATCTCGAAAACCATGGAAACGAATCACAGAGAAAAATATTTATTTCCACTGGCATTTCTGATATTTATTTTTTGTTTGAAAATGACGAATCAAAAGTCAAATAAATTACTGGACTTTTTTTATGAAAAATTAAGTTATGCGAATGCTTCCTAGTAAATTCCGCAATCCATAAATTGGCATTCCTCGGATTTAAATACAGAAGAGACGAACCTATATAAATTATTCATTATCACGAAAATCATAATCCGCGATGCGCGGAATAAATTCGACAGAATAATCAGAGATTTAACGAAAATTAAAAACATTTAATAAGCTCTAGAGTATTCGCTTGGCAGAAAACTGGTTCAACTCATACCATTAAAAGCAGATCATTGATCGTTTAAAACAAAATCTTTTTCATTTGAAATATTCATTACCATAATTATAAGTGCACTTGAAGAAAGTGTATCTCATCAGTGACGTGTAAACGCTCTTTTTTAAACCTGCACTAGGAAGGAATTAATTTTTGTTTAAATTGTTTTTGGATCACATAAATATTTATGGTAGTCATTTGAGAAAAAAAACATAAATTGAGAATTTATAAAAAATTTTATTACATTTATACATACATTGGTATGAAGATGTTTTTAATAGTTATTTAAAAAAATGCGCGCTAAGCACGCGATTATTATTTTCTTTGTCTCACGTGATTTTCAAATTAAAAAACAATAATTATAGTAGAATATTTTTTTATTTTATGGAATTTATTATCTAAAATATAAGAAAAGCAAGGACAATATTTTTGATAATTGATGAAAATTGATATCTCAACGCCATAATTGATACAAAATATTTGTGTAATTTATACAGACAACCGAACGGTTGCATTTTTGTTCAGAGAACCAAATTTTCGACGGAAAACACTAACATGACCTAAAGTGTTTCAAAATTTTTAGTTTAATTTTTTAAGTCAAATGATTTAAAAAAATAGCATTTCCGGTGAAAAATGCTGATATACCCTATCATTGTTTAAATATTGTAAATATTCGTTGAAATATGAAGAGTTTTATTGATAAAAGTAATTTCAGATTAAGAAAATCAACATGAGATATCAAAAGATTGTTTAAAATTGCATATCTTCTTTTAAATCTAAAATAATTTTGGTTAAAATAACCGGTTTGTAATCGGTGTAATGATTTTTGTGAATAAAAAAATCAATTTTCGACAAAAAACAAAAAACAATCTTAAAAAAAAATTAAAAAACTAAACAATGTAACCTAAAGTTGGCGAACATTTTTAAATATTCTTCAGAGTTCAATAATTTGTCATTGAAATTACCTATAATTATGGACAAAAAGAAATTTCCTGTAAAAAGCACTAACAAAAGCAAAGAGTACTAACATAAAACATGCATAATATTTTCAAATAATAATTTAAAGGATGATTTAAAACTTTTAATTTAACTGAATTCTTCCGATTGACGATTATCATTTTCATATTTTTGATGATTATATTTTTATTCAAAATTGTATTATTTGATTGAAAATTCAACAATTCTGTTAAAAGCACATTTTTTTGGTTAAAAATTCAACTGCTTTGTTGAAAAGTCGTCTTTTTGGGTTGAAAATTCAACAGTTTTTGTGAAAATTCATCTTTTGATTTAAAAATTTATTTGTTTCAGTAGAAATTTTATCTTTTCTGGATCTTTTTTTTTTTATTGAACTTTGTTAAGCAAACATTTTTTTAAAGATTCGTCTCTTTTATTGAGAATAAGTTTTTCCAAATAAAATTTTAAATATTCCAGTAGAAGATTTTAAAGGTTTATCTCTTCGGTTAAAAACTTGACTATATAATTTGAAATTTGTTTGTATGTTGTTGAAATTTTAAATTTTGGCCTTGAAAATTTAATTCAAATCTTTTTTGTTTGAAAATTCAACTATTTTTGTGAAAATTCATCTTCTTGATTTAAAAATTAATCTTTTTTAGTAGACATTTTATCTATTTGGATATAAATGCTACTATTTGATTGCAAATTAATATGCTTGAATTATTTTTAATTTTTAATTAAAATCTTTTTTGGCTGAAATAACCAATATTTCATTTTTTTTAAATTCATCTCTTTACTCAGAAATTCGTTTTTTTTTTGTCAAAAATTAATTTTTCTACTAAAAATTTAAATATTCCAGTTGAAGATTCATCATTTTGGATGAAAATTCACCTTTTTGGTTGAAAGTTTAAATATTTTGTTGAAAATTGATCTTTTCTGTTGATAATTCAACTACTTGTGTGAAAGTTGACGATTTTGTTGAAAATGTGTTATCATTTGTTTAAAATTAATTTTTTTTAAACTGAAAATTAACTTTTTCATTCACGGTTGAAAATTCATCTTTTTTAGTTGAAAATTCGTCCTTTTTCATAGAAAAATAATCTCTTGGTTCAACATTTCCTTTTTTTTTTATTAAAAATGCAATTGTTTTGTTGAAAATTAAGATTTTTTTGAAGATTTATATTCGCGGATTGAAAATTTAACTGAAATCTGTTTTTGTGAAAAATTCCACTATTTTTGTGAAAATTTGTCTTTTTGATTTGAAAATTCATCTGTTTTAGTAGAAATTTTATCTATTTGGATATAAATGCTAATGTTTGATTGCAAATTAATATGCTTGAATTGTTTTTTATTTTTAATTAATATCTTTTTTGGCTGAAATAACCAATATTTTTTTTTTTTTTAAATTTATCTCTTTACTCAGAAATTCGTTTTTTTTGTCAAAAATTAATTTTTCTACTAAAAATTTAAATATTCCAGTTGAAGATTCATCATTTTGGATGAAAATTCGCCTTTTTGGTTGAAAGTTTAAATATTTTGTTGAAAATTGATCTTTTCTGTTGATAATTCAACTACTTGTGTGAAAGTTGACGATTTTGTTGAAAATTTGTTATCATTTGTTCGAAATTAATTTTTTTTTAACTGAAAATTAAGTGTTTCATTCCCGTTTTAAAATTAATCTTCTTTGGTTAAGAATTCGTCTTTTTTATAGAAAAATAATCTCTTGGTTCGACATTTCCTCTTTTTTGGTTAAAGATGAAATTGTTTGGTTGAAAATTCGTCTTTTTTATAGAAAAATAATCTCTTGATTCGACATTTCCTCTTTTTGTGTTAAAGAGGCAATTGTTTTGTTGAAAATTAACATTTTTTTTAAATTTATATTTGCGGCTTGAAAATTCAACCAAAATCTGTTTTTGTGAAAAATTCCACTATTTTTTTTATATTTATAAATTCATCTGCTTCAGTAAAAATTTCATCTATTTGGATATAAATACAACTGTTTAATTGAAAATTATTTTTAATTAAAGTCTTTTTTGGTTGGAATATCCACTATTACATTATTCGTTAAAAATTCATATCCTTATTTGAAAATCGTTTTTTTTGTTTGTTAAAAATTGATCATTAATAATTGAAAATTCAACTACTTGTGCAAAAGTTGAACTACTCTGTTAACTATTAATTTTTTTGGTTCAATGATCATCTCTTTGGTCGAAAACTCAACTATTTTTTCGATTTTTTTTTGTTTGAAAATAATATTTTTAACAGAAAATGAACTTTTCCATTTATAGTTACAAATTCATCTTTTTCAGTTGAAAATCCGTTGTTTTTTTGTGGAAAAATAATCTTCTCCGTTCGAAATTTCCTCGTGTTTTGTTAAGAATGCAATTGTCTGGTTAAAAATTAATTAAAAATTAAAAAAAAAAATTAAATTAAATTAATTGAAGAAATTCATCTCTTGGCTTCAAAGTTCAACACTCTAGATAGACTTTTAAAAATTATTTTTATTGAAAATTCGTTTGTAGATTGATGAAATATCTTTGAGAATTCATCTTCTTCTTGGAAATTAAAATTTTCTGGTTAAAAACTGAACTGTTTAGTTGAAAATTGATCTATTTGCACAGGAATTTCGTCCTTTTCGATTGAAAATTCATCTTTTTTTTTGCAAAATGTAACTGTTTTTAAAAAAATTCAATTATTTGCTTAAAAATGCATTTGTTTTTCGATGAAATTTAATCTTTTTTGTTTTAAACTTTGACATTTGGTTAAAAATTCATCTATTTTAATTGAATATTTTGAACAAATTGGTTACAAATTCAATTACTTTGTTGAAAATTTAACTATCTTTTATTTACTGATCTTTTTTGGTCGAAAATTCAACTGTTTTGTTCAAAATTCGTCTCTTGGATTGAAAATTTATCTTTCATATTAGAAAAGTCATATTTTTTGGTTGAAATAAATAAATAACCAATCAAATATTTTATGTTAAAAATCTTACAAGATTGAAATACTGCCAGGAAAAAGTCAGGGAATTTAGGAAAAAAGTTTTTTTTAACTTTTCGAATTTCTGAATTAAGGCATCAAATACAAATTGTTGTCTACGAAAAATTGTATCCCAAAAATTGGAAAAAAATCTGGCAACTCTGATGGGATCCCACACATTTTGTCTATAGTTCGATATGTATAAAAAAATAGTTTTTTCTCTCGATCTCTCTAGTAGCTTAATGGGAAAGCAGCCGACCGGCAATCGGAAGTTCTGTGGTTCGTTTCCCAGCAGAGCGAAAGGAGAAGATCTTTTTTCAGAGAAAAAAAAAAATTAAAAAAAAATATAATTTCGCCCTACTTAACACCAATTTTCGTTGGCTGAGTTCCGAATTTCGAAGCCAGACTGGCAGTCATCCTCCCCCTTTTTGTCGCAATTCATTCTGCACGGGTGCGTTTAAAGATACATGCAATATTCTCACAAGTAGTATAGCAGTATGTACTGGCATGAATTTTCGGGTAGTTCCATCCCTCTATTATGTTTGTGCTAGCACCCCATCCACTATTCTGTCATTTTCCGTCTCAACTTGGCGCCATCCTGGCTGCCGAGAGACGACTTATTATCTCTCAGATGATACGGCACTACCACACATGAAAATCGAAAACTAGCTTCGTATATACGTGGAATACGAAACTTGCTTGGGGATTATATTACATATATATGTACTTCCTTCAGCAGGGTTGCGACGAAGTGAATTTGAGAAATTCCACGCTTTTTTCAAATTACCGTAATGGAATTAAGTCAGCTTTCGAGATAGTAGCCTTTGACCCGTAAAATATCTCCTGTGGTAATATATCTCTTCAAAATGACTCTGAAGTCGAGTTCAACTCCGGGCGGAAAATTCTCCTTATACATCTTATCTGAATAGTCTTTCTGGTGATTTAAACAATATGGAAGTGAGGCTTTTTATCCCCTTTTTATACTTCACTTTAGAATTTTTATATTACATTTAATCTTCTACATTTCTTATGAGCTCCCTGGTAGAAATTTATTTTCACAATAATAGGGGTCGTTCATAACCTGCGATACCAATTTGGGTTTATTTTCAAACTGGGAAGACGACTTTTCTACTATAAAATATCCATTTTCCATTCCAGAGTACCAAATTTTCACGAAACAAATTTTTAAAGGAATCTGTATTATCATTAGAGAATAAAAGGAATTTTAACGTCTTTTCAGACTAGATGCAGCTATGAATTAAAAATTATTTTAATTAATTTTTTTTCTGAAAAAAAGATTCTTCTCCTTTCGCTCCGCTGGGATTCGAACCACAGAACTTCTGATTTCCGGTCAGGTGCTTTTCCCATTAGGCTACTAGAGAGATCGAGAGAAGAAACTTTATTTCAGAAAATGTACGCATTATTATGCTAGATGTTACAAATCAATTTTTTAAAGGAATCTGTATTATCAATAGAGAATGACAGAAATTTTTAACGTCTTTTCAGACTAGATGCAGCTATTAATTAAAATTTTTTTCTGAAATAAAGATTCTTCTCCTTTTGCTCCGCTGGGATTGGAACCACAGAACTTCTGATTTCTGGTTAGGAAATTTTTATCTAGTCTGAAAAGACGTTAAAAATTTCTGTTATCCCCTAATGATAATACAGATTCCTTTAAAAATTTGATTTGTAACATCTAGCATGATAATACGTAAATTTTCTGAAATAAAGTTTCTTCTCTCGATCTCTCTAGTCCTGACCGGAAATCAAAAGTTCTGTGGTACGAATGCCAGCGGAGCGAAAAGAGAAGAATCTTTTTCTCAGAAAAAAATTATTTAAAATAATTTTTAATTCATAGCTGCATCTAGTCTGAAAAGACGTTAAAAATTTCTGTTATCCTCTAATGATAATACAGATTCCTTTCAAAATTTGATTTGTTACATCCAGCATAATAATGCGTACATTTTCTGAAATAAAGGTTTTTCTCTCGGTCTCTCTAGTAGCTTAATGGGAAAAGCACGTGACCGGAAATCAGAAGTTCTGTGGTTCGAATCCCAGCGGATCGGAAGGAGAAGAATCTTTTTTCAGAAAAAAATTATTTAAAATATTTTTTAACAAAAGAGTTAAATTCTTCACCAAAAAAGACGACTTTATTAAATTAGTTGATTTTTCTAATTCAAAAGGTGCATTTCAAGTTAAATTATCCATCAAAATACGAATTTTTAACCAGTTGAATTAAATAAGAATAACTAACTTTTAACAAAAAAGTTTAATTTTCGAACAAAAAAGGCGAATTTTCATCTACATAAATACATGAATTTTCTACAAGATAGTTGAATTTTCAACAAAGTTCTTGAATTTTGAAGAGAACAAGGCGAATTATTTACAAAACAATTGAAAATTCATCCAGAAAATTATAATTTTTAGTCCTAAAAGTTGAATTAAGAAAAAAAATGATTTTCAACCCAGAAAGATGAATTTTCTACGAAAAGACGAATTTTCAACCAGTTTAATTAAACGAAAAAAAATTTTTTTTCGATAAAATAGTAGAATTTCGAACTAAAAAGATGAATTTTCAACAAAAGAGTTAAATTTCCATACAAAAAGATGGATTTTTCCACCAGGGAGATTACTGTTTTACCAAAAGAAATGAATTTTCAACAAAATATATAAATTTTCATCAAAGATGTTGAATTTGTAAGACAAAAAAAAAATTAACTACAAAAAAATTGAATTTCAACCAAAAAATATAATTTTTCAACACAAAACGTAATTTTCTACAAAATAGTTCCATTTTCTTTCAAATAGTTAAATTTTTATAAAATAGTTTCATTTTCAACCAAATATTTGAATTTTTGACAAAAAATATGAATTTGCAACAAAAGAGTTAATGTTTAACAAAAGTAAGTCATCTTTTAAACAAGTAGTTGAATTTTCAACCTAAAAAGATACATTTTTAAACAAATGGGTCGAATATTTCAACAAAGAAGATTTTAATTCAACCAAAAACAGTTGAATTTTCGAGCCAAAAAGATAAATTTTCAATCAAGAAAGATGACTTTTCCACCAATAGACGAATTTGAAATTAGTTGAATTAAACGAAAACAAAAATTAATTTTTAAGGAAAAATATTAATTTTCTAATCCAAAAGAAAAATTTTGATGAAAATACATGAATTTTCTACCAAATAGTTGAATTTTTAACTTATAAAGTATAAACCAACCAAAAATGGAATAGTTGAATTTTCAGATGAAAAATTAATTTTTAAACAATAAAAAATCAATTTTTACCAAAGAAGTCAAAGTAACTGAACCTAGTAGTTGAATTTTCAAGAAAAAAAATTAATTTCTAACCAAATAGTTGAATTTTCAATCAATCAATCAATTTTCAATAAATGGCCCAATCTTCCAACAAGAAAGATAAAAATTCAACCAAAAACTGTTGAATTTAACAAATTAGTTCAACTGTCAACCAAGTAGTTGAATTTTCAACCCGAAAATATGATTTTCCAACAAAAAAGTTAATTTTTATCAAATAGATTAATTTTCATTAAAATAGTTTCATTTTTAACAAAATAGTTCAATTTTCAACCAGAAATATAAGTTTTCAATCAAGGAACGTATTTTAAACTAAATAAAGTTTTTTCAACCAAATAGTTGAATTTTCAACTTCTAAAGGATAATTTTCAACCAAAAATTGAAAATTTTAACTTTAACAACAAGAGAATAATTTTTACCCAAGAAAACCTAATTTTCGAAAAAAAAATATATTTTCAAACAAAGACGTGAATCTAAAAAAAATGAAGTTTTAACAAAGTAGTTTAACTTTCAACCAAATAGT
>CAKNYM010053196.1:686899-703256 GCA_932195095.1 Andricus curvator
GGTAATTTTTTACCAAATAGTTTCATTTTTGTAAAAATAGTTCAATTTCTAATATATCTGACCAAAACAGATTAATTATCAACCGATCAGTTGCATTTTTAACAATAAAATATGAATTTTCAATCAAGAAGATTATTTTTCTACCAAAAAAGATGAATTTTCAGCAAAATGTATAGTTAAATTTTCAACTAAACAACTAAAATGATAAATTTTCACAAAAAATGGTTATACCAAGAAGAACAATCTACAACCAACAAAATTTAATTTTTAACAAACTAGTTCAACTTTTGACCAAGTATTAGAATTTTTGACCGAAAAATATGACTTTTTAACAAAATAGTTTAATTTTCAACCAGAAATATGAATTTTCAATCAAGAAACGTATTTTAAACTAAATACTGTTTTTTAAAACAAATAGTTGAATTTTCAACTTCTAAAGGATAATTTTCAACCAGTAATTGAAAATTCGAACTTTCAACAACAAGAGAATAATTTTCATCCAAGAAAACCTAATTTTCGAAAAAAATTTATATTTTCAACCAAAGACGTGAATCTAAAAAAATGAAGTTTTAACAAAGTAGTTTAACTTTCAACCAAATAGTTGAATTTTGTACCCAAGAATATAATTTTCCAACAAAAAAGGTAATTTTTTACCAAATAGTTTCATTTTTGTAAAAATAGTTCAATTCCTAATATATCTAATCAAATCAGATTAATTTTCAACCGAACAGTTGCATTTTTAACAATAAAATATGAATTTTCAATCAAGAAGATTATTCTTCTACCAAAAAAGATGAATTTTCAAAAATTTAATTTTTAACAAACTAGTTGAACTTTTGACCAAGTATTAGAATTTTTGACCGAAAAATATGACTTTGTTAACAAAATATGACTTTTTAACAAAATAGCTACATTTTTCACAAATTGAATACATTTTCAACCAAATGGTAGAATTTTTTACCAAACGAGATGAATGAAGTAACGTTATTTCCATTTACCCCCTCCCCTCCCTTAAACTAATTTTGGTTTGTTAATAACCTAGTACATACATCTATGAAAACTGATAACAATTATTGCATTATTTAGAACTTCAATTCACTCGCATTTCAGAAACCAAAATAGAAATCTATTTTCAAATCGGCCATATATATTTATTTCATTGAGTTCCCAATATTACCCGGAAGCATTGTAGATGTAAGTTGTAAGCGTTTTCGAGAATAATTTATGCCACGTCTTGGATGTTCGTGTTCACATTCCGTAAAGTGATTAACGTTCACGCGAAGCGACTGCACAAACACAGTTGAACGAGTGTGCAAGAAATTTACACAAATCCACTCGAAGCTTATTTGTATAGTGCAAAATGAATTACTCATATTGTCATTTTCAAATTAATTGAAAATATATTAATTACATACGAAGAGAGAAATTGCTCAATGGTTATTTTAATTAAATTATACTTTTACCGTTACAGATAACTGTCTATTTGAAAATATTCTTCCTACACAAAATATTTTCTACGCAAAATATTTCCTACACAGAATTTAATGCTGTTATATTTTTCCTACACAAAATTTTTTCTACACAGAATGTTTCCTACACAGAATATAATATTGTTCAATACTGTTATTTTTTTCTGACACAAAATATTTTCTACACAGAATATTTCCTACGCAAAATTAATCATTGTTCAATACTATTATATTTTTCCCACACAAAATATTTTCTACACATAATATTTCCTACACAGAAATAAATTGCAATTATGTATTTTATCCTGATAATATTTGTAAAATATTGTACACAAAATTATTCTGTACAATATTTTTTCTACAGAACATATTTTCAACACAGTATATGTATATTAGGGTGGTCCAAAAATGCATTGGAAAAATTTTTTTTTCGAATTTTTATGGGGACACCCCAGAAATTTGTTCGAATCCACCCAAAAATAAATCGATTTTTTTTGTTTTGAAAAAAATGATATTTAGGAGTGGCGCAAGCCCCATGAAGTTTAACATGTATTTCCCATAAGAAAAAAAAGACGTTTTTGTAAATATTATTCAGAATCCTCAATATTATCTCAATCGAGTTTAAACTCAACATTTCTCTTCACAATTAGCCATAGAATACGAACAAAATATCACTTTTCAAATATCACCCCCATAAGTCTGTTTTATAGGGTCCCAAAGAAACCCCATAAGTGAAAAAATGGGTTTTGCGAGTTTTTGGCGCTAATTATGATTTTTTTGCAGTTTTTTAATGCGAATTGTTTCTAATACATAAAGTATGACTTTATACTGAAAATTAGATATTGTCATGGATTGTTTAAACAATTTATTATTGTTTTTAGCAATTTTCTCATAGAATGGAGTTAGAAAGACGCGGTTTTTTCACAAATTTTCCATGTGTTGTCCAATTTTCAATTAGAGGGAAGTGATAGTTCATCAATGTTACCAATAGTGATTGTTTAAACAATTTAACATAATTATTAATAATATTATATTTGAATAATGCGGATTTTTTTAAAATGTCTGGCTTTTTGTCCAATTTTCATCTGTAGTGAATTAATAATAAATTCAAGTTACAAAATAATTGTTTAAACAAATTATTATTGTTTATGACTATCTTCACCTATATCGATTGCGCCTGATAGTTGCGGTTTTATGGCAATTTTTACCTTTCTGTCCTTTTTTCACTTAGTGAGGTAATAATTAATTAAAGTTAACAGAAAAGTTTTTTACACAATTTAATATTGTTTATAACTATCTTTTCTTAGATAAGTGCTAGAAAGTGGCGGTTTTTTCTAAAATCTTTCACTTTGCTTCGCCTGCTTAATTACTAACAATTAATATATAAACATTAGAGATTTGCAATTCCAAGTTTTTCTTTTACGCTTTGCAATAAACTTCTTGTTGTAATCCAACAAAAAAACTTTTACAAGTCATTTAAAGACCTAGTCCTTCCACCTATTCCTAAGTATTCTATTCTTTGTTTTTGCCTCTTGTGTAAAATAGATTTTTTTTTCTTTAAATTAATTTTTTTAAGCATTCGGAAAAGAGCAAAAATAATGAACTTAAAACAACAATAGCTTTCGAAAAATCATTTTTGTTATGTTTGACTTATTACTTGTTCATAAATAAAAAGGCGATGCAAAGTGAAAGATTTTAGAAAAAACCGCCACTTTCTAGCACTTATCTGAGAAAAGATAGTTATAAACAATATTAAATTGTTTAAAAAACTTTTCTGTTAACTTTAATTAATTATTACATCACTATGTGAAAAAAGGACGAGAAAGGTAAAAATTGCCAAAAACCGCAACTATCAGGCGCAATCGATATAGATGAAGATAGTCATAAACAATAATAATTTGTTTAAACAATTTTTTTTGCTAAATCTAATTAATTATCAAGTCACGCCTAATAAAAAATAAACAATCAGTTGAAAAATTCAGAAAAAACCGCAACATTCTACCGATTAAGCAAAGAGAATATTATCAACAATGATAATAAATTGTTTAAACAATTATTTTGTTAACTTGAATTCATTATTACTTCACTCCAAAAGAGAATTAAACGAAAAGCCAGAAGTTAAAAAAACCCGTATCTTTCTAGCATTATTCAATTATAATATTATTAATAAGTATAATAAATTGTTTAAACTATTATTTTGTTGACTTGAATTTATTATTACTTCACTCCGAATGAAAAGTGGACAAAAAACCAGAAATTTAAAAAAACGCATCTTTTCAGCATTATTCAAATATAATACTATTAATAATTATAATAAATTGTTTAAACAATTATTCAGTTAACTTGAATGTATTATTACTTCACTACAGATGAAAATTGGACAAAAAGCCAGAATTTTAAAAAAATCCGCATCTTTCTAGCATTATTCAAATATAATATTGTGAATAATTATAATAAATTGTTTAAACAATCACTATTGTTAACATTGATGAACCATCACTTCCCTCTGATTGAAAATTAGACAACAAATGGAAAATTTGTGAAAAAACTGCGTCTTTCTAACTCCATTCTATGAGAAAATTGTTAAAAACAATAATAAATTGTTTAAACAATTCATAAAAATATCTTATTTTTCAGTATAAAGTCATATTTTATGTATTAGAAACAATTCGCATTAAAAAACCGCAAAGAAATCATAATTAGCGCCAAAAACTCGCAAAACCCATTTTTTCACTTATGGGGTTTCTTTGGGACCCTATAAAACAGACTTATGGTGTTGGTTTTTGAAAAATGATATTTTATTCGTATTCTATGGCTAATTGTGAAGAGAAATGTTAAGTTTCAACTCGATTGAGATAATATTGAGGATTCTGAATAAGATTTACAAAAACGTCTGTTTTTCTTATGGGAAATACATGTTAAACTTCATGGGGCTTGCGCCACCCTAAATATCATTTTTTATCAAAACAAAAAAAATCGATTTATTTTTGGGTGGATTTGAACAAATTTCTGGGGTGTCCCCATAAAAATTCGAAAAATAAATTTTTGGATGTACACTCAGAAAAAAAGTGTCTTGAACCAAACAAGCTGTTTTCTTGGATATACATGAGAATTTCCTTTAATTCAACAAATTTTGTCAATTCAAGAAAATATTTGATTAGCCCAACAAAATTTTTTGGTTGGATTAACCAAATTCTCCATCTGCCGAAAGATTTTGTTAAAACAACTAAAAAATTTTGTTGGGCTTATCAAATATTTTGTTGAATTAACCAAAATTTGTATAAAACATTTTATAAACATTGTATATTCTACACAGAATTATGTAGTAATATTTTATTATGAGGATATTCTAAAAACATTGTACACAAAAATATGATGTCCAATATTTTTCCTACACAAAATATGTTCTACACAACATACTTAAAACAGTAAATAAAATACTTTTTACACAAAGTAGATCCTAAATACAAAATAAAATTATTATGGTTTTACTTTTGATATTGTTGCTTTTATATGGTAAATACTCTGAGTGAAAATATTCAAGACAGGCATATTCTACACAAAAATATTGAGCGTGAAACTTTTCCTACACAAAACATATTTTACATAAATTATTCCCTAAGGGGGAATATAAACGACAATAGTAGTTATGCCTTGAAGGTAAGTGTCTTTTAACTAATTTTCAATTGTTTAAACAATTATTATTTGTTTAAACCATTTTTGTTGCCTGTAAATCGTAAAAAGTTATTATTTTTGGGATGAATTTCAAGGATAAAAGTTCTTGTTTAACATATTTGGTAATTATTTAAACAATTTTTATCCGGTAAATCGTCAAAGGTTATTATTTTGCTGGGATCAATGACGCAATTACCGAACGTTAAAAGTAATTTTTCTTCGTTTAAGTTATTTGGTAATTTTTTAAACAATTTTAATTTGTTTTCACAATTTTTTAATTCTGAAAATTGTGAAAAGTTATTATTTTCCGAAGTAAATGTCGGCGATGAAGAATGTTAAGAGTGATAGTTTTTGTCACAGACAATTTTTGATGATTTAAATAATTAATACCATTGTCTTCTTTCCATAGGAAAGATGGAGAAAATTCTAGTTTTTTAAATCTCTTTCCACCATCAATGACGTAACTAAAAAAAAAAAAATTTCAGAAAAATTATTATTTTTTATTGGTTATAAGTGCTGAAATAAGACAATACTAAACAATAAGCTACATAATGTATGAAATACATAGAAACTAGAATTTTCTTCACCTTTCCTATTAAAAGGCGCCAGTGAATGATTAATTGTTTAAATAATTTCATGCTATCTTTCACAAAAAATATCACTGTTAGCATTGTTTAACTATTAAAAATTTTAAATAATAGCCAAATATCGTTAAAAATATATTACTTTCAAAATTCGTTAATTTTGTAATTATTTCCTTCAAATAATAACTTTTTACAATTAAAAAGAAAGCAATTGTTTAAGCAAATGGAAATTATTCAAGTGATTACTAAATATGCTGAAGAAAAAATATTAACTATTCTGATTTTATCAAATGTATCATCAATCCCGGAAAATAATAACTTTTCACGTTTTATAGCCAAAAAGAATTATTTGAACAAATAATAATTGTTTGAACAACTCAAAATTAGTTAATAAATACGTGAAAACTTGTCGTTTATCAAATAAAAATAATTTATGTTGAAAAAATTTAAATAAATACCGTCTTTAGAATGAATTTTACATAAAACTGCTATATTGAAATTTGTTGGGGCATTATCCGCGCACAATACAAAGGGACTGAGGGGTTTAAAATATAAATTTATGTGTAGAAACTATTTTTCGAACATTCCCCAAGAGGTGTTTTAAGAGATATGTTTTGTGTAGAAAAAGTTTGACAGTCAATATTTTTGTATAAAATATGCCTGTGTTGAATATCTTCACTCAGAATATTTGTCATATAGCAGCAACACTATAAATAAAAATTATTATCATATTATTTTATGTAGGATCTACTTTGTGTAGAAAGTATTTTATTCACTGTTTTAAATATGTTGTGTAGAATATATTTTGTGTAGGAAAAATATTGGATATAATATTTTTGTGTACAATATTTTGAAAATAACTTTGTACTAAAATATTACTATTCAATTATGTGTAGAAAATATTTTGTGTAAGAAAAATATTGGACAGAATAACTTTTGCACAATATTTTACAAATATTTTCGGGATAAAATAATTACTATTTATTTCTGCGTGGGAAAATATTTTATGTAGGAAAAATATTACGGTATTGAATTCTGTGTAGGAAATATTATTTGTAGAAAATATTTTGTGT
This sequence comes from Andricus curvator, assembly GCA_932195095.1. Classification (NCBI taxonomy): domain Eukaryota; kingdom Metazoa; phylum Arthropoda; class Insecta; order Hymenoptera; family Cynipidae; genus Andricus; species Andricus curvator. The sequence continues at coordinate 693,701 of CAKNYM010053196.1, forward strand.
AGGGGAAAAAAACAATATTAAACAATATTAAATTCTGTGTAGAAAAAATTTGGTATAGAAGAAATATAACAGTATTAATTTCTGTGTAGGAAATATTTTGTGTAGAAAATATTTTGTGTAGGAAAAATATGATCAATAAACGTTGTGTACAATATATTTTGTTCCTAATAAGTTTCTGTAGGAACAGCGTTTTTTCTCTCAATAAACCCAAAAATATAGTCAAGAAAATAAAAATGATAATATTGCACGATCGAAAAATTGTGATAATGCAGAAAATTGAATTTGTTTTATTATTTGGAACTTGTATTTCCCATCAAATGATATCATGAACCAGAATTCCATTTGTCCTTTTTTAAGTGTTTCTGAACACAAAAACTATTATTTATGTTGAGATTTTTAAATTAATTGAAAATGGATTAGTGATATACAAATAAGAAAGTTACTGTCAAACGGGATAATTTCGGACATGTGGGGTAAATTTGAACACCCCTAAATTCCCTAAATTTATAGGATAAACTACTCAATACTGTTCCAAGAATCTTGATTCAATTCAAGCCTTAACTGTTTCTAGATTCTGCAAACCACCCACCTTAAGTAATTTAAACTATCAATTTAAAAATGTCCGAATTTACCCCACATGTGGGAAATTACCCCGTTTTACGGTAGTGAAAAAGTTTCTCAGACTGAATTATACTTTCACAGCTACGGATAACTCGACACCCTATTTGACAAAATTTTATCAAATTTCTTGTTACTTCTCTTAATAAACTCAAAAATATAGTTAAGAAAATAAAAATAACAATGTTCCACGATCCAAAATTGTGATAATGCAGGAAATGGTGATAAAACTTTTTATTTTTTGGAAGTTGAATTTCCCATCAAGTGGTATCGTGGACTAGAATGCCTTTTGTCCTTTCTGTTAGTGTTTCTCAACACTTGGTCGTATGAAATGCTGTAGGCAACGATAAAATCTTATTGCTAGCGAGCAAAGAGGAAACCAGCAGAAAATTCTCCTGATAACACGTCGAGATAAAAAAGAACAACGAAAGAGTACAAAACGAAAAAGCTACAATCTTTCTGTCTCTCAATGGTCTTGCCTTTCCCAATGGAGCATTTCTAACAATCGAGGAGAAACTCATCTGAAACTCTCTTCACCGAAAAACACTTCTTTTCTTTATTTTTATTCATATTTTTTACCAGTAGAGAAAACTTATTAGATTTATCCACTTATTAAACAGTACATGGTGCCGTTTTCGATTAGTATTTTGAAAGTATTGTTGTTTTCTTTGCTGTTCAGACTAAATGTCTGCAAACTCCTGGTTTATGGGAAATCTAAGGTTATCTAATTAATCTATTCAATAATAATAATCAATTAAAGAAAGGTTTTCGGCTCTTTCGAATAGAAAAAAATAATGTGTTTAGTTCAAGAAACATAACAAAGAATCCAAATCCAAAATTAGTTAAGATACATTTTTTCCACTGCATACTTTTATAACAATGGTATATTCCCTTAACCATTTCAAAAGTCAAGTGTAAAAAAAGTGCTTATGCGAGACCATCTTACAGTAGATAATCATCAATTTAAAATACTAATGTATGTAATATAATTAATTTAATGTGATTAATAGTTAAGACACCATACGTGGTAATATATTAAAATTAAAGTCAATTATTTTACTGATATTTGTGCTTATTATTAATGATTATCAACTGTGAGATCATTATCTATTGTAGGGGGGTCTCCCCTATTTGTGAGATTTTCTTGGTTCTAAAAAATATGTTTCTTATGAAATCGATTGAAATTGAAAACTATATTTTTAATGTTTGAATTAACCTATAAAATGTATACATTATACAAATATGTTATTTACACGGTACCGTATTTACACTAGAGGCTAAAAAGGCTTTACACTTAGGGGTGATCTTTGGGGCTGGGGAGAGCAGAAAAAAGTGTTTTTACACTTCGGGGCAATTTTTGGGACTGATTTGATTTTTGAGGCTAAGAAGAGTAGCAAGAAGGGTTTTTACACTTTGGAGTGCTTTTTTTGGACTGGGGAGAACTGTAAAGGGTATTTTATACTTAGGGTTGATTTTTAGGGCTGAGGACAGAAGCAAAAAGATTTTTCATTCTTAGAGATGTTTTTTGGGCCTAGGGAGAGCTGCAAAAGGGGTTGCAAACAATTAGGGGTGATGTTTGTGCCTAAGGAGAGCTGTGCAGTGGGGTTTTACACTTAGGAGTGATTTTTGAGACTGGAGAGAGCTGTAGAGGGGATTTTATACTCGTGAGAGATTTTTGGGGCTGGAGAGAGCAGAAAAAAGGGTTTTTACACTTGGGGGAAATTTTTGGGATTGATGTGATTTTTGAGGCTGAGGAGAGTAGCAAGAAAGGTTTTTATTTTTAGGGGTGATTTGGGAGCTAAGGAGAGCTGGACAAGAAGATTTTATACTTAGAGGTAATTTTTTGGTCTGGTCAGAGCAGCAAAAAGGGTTTTTTTCACATTGGGGTGATTTTTGGCACTCGGGAGGGCTGGGCAAGAGAATTTTATACCTAGGGGTCATTTTTGGTGCTGGTGAAAGCTGCAAAATGGGTTTTCATACTTAAGGGTGGTTTTTGGGACTGGAGAGAGTTGTAAATGGGATTTTATACTCAAGAGTGATTTTTGGGGCTCGGAGAGCAGCAAAAAGGGTTTTTACACTTAGGGGCAATTTTTGCGCAACTGGGGGAAAGCTGAACAAGGGGATTTTATATTTAGGGTGATTTTTGAGGCTGGGAAGAGTAGCAAACACGGTTTTTATTTTTAGGGGTGATTTCGAGACTAGGAGAACTGGACAAGCACATTTTAAACATAACGGTAATTTTTTGGGCTGGGGAGAGTTGTAAAAAGGGCTTTTGCACTTAGAAGTGATTTTTCAGACTGCAGAGAGCTGCAAAGTGTATTTTATACTTGGGAGTGATTTTTGGGGCTGGGGAGAGCAGCGAAAAGGGTCTTTATTCTTTGGGGTGATTTTTGGGCCTGGAGAGAGCTTCAGAAGAGGGTTCTAACACTTAGGGGTAATATTTGTGCCTAAGAACAGCTGTGCAGTGGGGTTTGAAGCTTAGTAGTGATATTTGTGCCTAAGAACAGCTGTGCAGTGGGGTTTGAAACTTAGTGGTGATATTTGTGCCTAAGAACAGCTGTGCAGTGGGGTTTGGAACTTAGTGGTGATATTTGTGCCTAAGAACAGCTGTGCAGTTGGGTTTGACACTTTGTCGTGATTTTTGGATCTGGGAAAAGCTGTAAGAGGAGTTTTTACGCTCAGGGGTAATTTTTTGGTCTGGGAAGAGGTGGACAAAAAAACTTTACACTCAAGGGTGATTTTTGGTGCACGAGAGAGAGAACGTCTTCCCACTTTGTACAGATTTTTTTCAAATTAGAAGGTTTTAGTTCAAGCACGTTTAATTATAATTCACTGAGGCCAAAGAGATTTTTTTAATTTTATGGAGATATCTGAAAAAGTACTTTTTTCTTGACTGATTCAATTGAAAAATCTGAAAAAAAATGGAAAAACTCTTTCTCGTTTAAATTAAAACTTTCAAATTATCTAATAAAATAAATTATTGAAAATATTGTACATTTTTTATGTTAGTGTTTTCAACTGAAAGTTAGTTTTTTTTTTAAATTATAACATAAGATATAAAGTTTCGGAGGATACTTACAATTTCTGAAAATCGTGGGGTTGTGTTAGTTTTTTTTAGAGAAAAGCAACATTTTTGATCAAACGTCATCCTTAGGATTCCCAATTTTCACCAATTTTTGGAATTATGTTAGCGTTTTACACTTGAAATGGGTATTTTTAATAACAATTGTTAGATTGCGAAGACTAAAGATTTTAATAGTATATTATGCAACATGTGCGTAAAATGCGGTTTTACACACTCATATGAGTGCGCAAAAATAAGCCGTTTTACGCACTCATATGTGTGTGTAAATACGCATTTTACGCACATTGTGTCAAAAACAAATTTACGCTCTTCGACTTTGCTGGCGTTTTTAATCGGAAATTGACATTGTTAAGCAAATATTATAAGATTTTAAAGGGTGAAAATTTCTTAATGATTCTAGGTTACGTTAGGATTTTACACAAAAAAAAATATTCAAAAACAAAAATCATTACAGTGCGAAAAATCTTTGCAATTTTTCAATAGTTTAATTTTCTGATATGTTATGTTAGTGTTTTTCGTCAAAAATTATTAATATTTTCAATAAAAAATAATCAGATTTCAAATAAAATTAACAAATTTTCAACCACTTTAGGTTATTTTGGTGTGATTCATCTAAAATTAGTATTTTTAACCAAAAATTATTAGATTTAGATCCAATAATTTTTATTTAAAATAATAAAATGTACAAGCACGAACAATTTCAGACCAAAGACGATCCATAACTTTTTAAACAATTTTAAGTTATGTTGGAATTTTACATCGAAAATTAGTATTTTTAATCAAATTTCATTATAATTTGAACAAAATTTAGAATCCTTAGACAATTTTTGTTCATGTTAAGATTTTTCACGCAATTTGGGATTTTAAAGCAAAAAACGTTATGTTTTGAAAAAGGATTTATAATCCTAAACATTTTTTTGCCTCATCTTACTTTTTTTCTCTCTCGAAAATTTCTATTGTTGATAAAAATATTTAAATATCAACAAATATTTACATGATTTAAAAAAAGGGTATTTTAGCGTTTTTCAACGGAAATCGGTTATTTTGAACATAAAAAATTATTTGGCATAAAAAAACAGACCCACAATTTCGAACAACTTTAGATTATGTTAGTGTTTTTCGTCGGAAATTATTATATTTGACAAAAATGTACCGGTTTGATTGTATATATATATATATATATATATATATATATATATTGTAAATATTTTAAATGTATAAATTATAATATATAAATATGATTTATATAATTATTATATATATGATAATATATCAATTATCAATATATTGTAAATAAATCAATAATAGGTACTCTAAAATAAAGAAATTTTGTTTTAGTTTTAAACGAATATTGTAATTTAGAAATTGCATCAGATAAAACCTCATGATTTATAATTAAATTAATAATTTTTTTTTAATTTCTGTTCCAGGCCTCATTTTATTCGACTGCACTGAAAACCCTGATCTCTGTGTCGACTGTGATACTGCTTGGCCTCATATTTGCTTATCATGCTTTAGAAGTTCAGGTGCGTATACTTGACTATTTTTTTCAATTCAAAATTTCCTTCAAATTCTTTTCAGAATAGATGTTTTTAATATATCCAGACATTCGTTTTCAATTTACACAATTTTATCCCTGAATATTTTCTTTTATAAAATAATTATTCATAATTCAAATTTTATCGTAAATTATTCCATGTGGGGTCTTTATCCGATTTTTTTTTATAAAATACAATTTCTATGATTTTATTTCGTAGGAAAAAGAAAAGTGATGTGAGGGGAAGGTACTGAAATTAAGTACTATATTTAAATTTATTTGTGATAAAAGACAGAAATAACCTACGAAGCCCTTAATTGTTTTTTTTTTAATTTCCTATCCATCTGTTTCAATTTAAATTATTTCAATTAAAGAAACATTGAAATTCTAAAAAAAAAAACTTATGAACCAATTTTTTGTGTTTGAAACAGTATAAAATAAAAATATAATTATTCTCTTATCAGTTTCCGATGCATGAAATACAACAAGGTTTTAATGAATTCTTCAAAATTTCTTATAAAATAGTTTTTGACCCATTCTCTCAATCTTATTTGATTTTAGTACCCCACAAAATTGTATTTAAAATTAAAAAAAATATATTTTTAATGATTTCTCATTACTCGATAAGCTTCAATTTAATTCAATTCTAAAATTAATTTAGAGAAAAATAAAATGATGAAGCATAGAAATAAAAATGAAAGTTGTTGTATACATTTTTCAAATTTAATTATCTCACAATATTTTAATATTTCAAGCTTTTTGGAAGTGTTGTGAAATATCTTGAAATATTTTGAAATATTTCGAAAATCCCTAATGTCTTTTAAATACTTTTTAATTCCTAAAAATTCGTTCAAATCCATTTTAACCTTTAAAAATTGTGTTTTTTACACCTGTTTTTTTAAACCCATTAAAGACGATTTAAGTCTTTCAAAATCACTCAAAATTCCTTTAAAAATTCTTAAATCGATTAAAATTCACTAATATCCCGTGAAAAACTTTGAAATCTTTTAGAATTTTTTAAAGTCTCTAAAAATTATATGAATTCTTTTTAAATCCACTGAAAACCAATCAAGTTCTTTGGAAGCTATTTTTTTGAGAGTTTTTTTTTTAATTAATTATTTTTACTCAAAATTTAGCGATTCCATGTTTGAATAAAAAATTATCTTCTTCAATTGAAAATTCAACTATGTGGTTGGAAATTCCTCTATTTTTATGAAAATTCATCTTTTGTGGTAGAATATTAATCATGTCATCAATTAATTCATCTTTTTAGTAAAAATTTATTTCTTTGAGTAAACATTTAACTAATAACTTGGAATTTTCTTTAAAAATTCAAATTTTTAGTTAACAATTCTTGTATTTTGTTACAAATATTTTTTTTTTCTTGGTCGAGAATTATTTTCTTTGGTTGAAAATTTATCTGTTTTGTTGAAATCTTGTATTTTTGGTAGGAGGTTTATTTTTCAAACTGAAAATTGAACTATTCTATTTTTGGTTGAAAAATTTATCTTTTTAGCTCAACATTCATGTGTTTTTTTTTTAAATTGGACTTTTTAGTAGAAAATGCATCCTTTTTGGTAAAAAATCACAAAAATTGGGTTGAAAATTAATCTACATATTTTGATTGAGGATTCAACTATTTTGTTGGCGGTGACTATTTTTGGGTTGAATTTAGGTTTTTTAGTTTAAAATTAAAATCTTTTTTTATTTCAATATAAAAAAGTTGAAAATTTAACTATTTTGTTATAATCTCTTTTTTTTGTGTTAAAAATTTATTTTTCTATCTGAAAATTGATCCATTTTAGTTCAAAATTAATATATTTTATTGAAAAATTGTCCTATTCGATAATTAATCTTTTGAGTTAAAAATGCAATTATTTAGTTAAAAATTTATTGTAATTTTAAAGAATAATCATTTTAGATAAAAATTGATTTCATTAATCGAAAATTCAAATATTGCGTTAAAAATGTATTTTATTTGGTAGAAAATTAATTTTTTTACTGAAAATTTAACTATTAAATTTTTTGTTGAAAATTAGTTTCTTTGGATGAAAATTTAGCTATTTTGTTTGAAAATTCATGTTTTTTTTTGTTGGAAACTTATTTTTATATCATTTAATCTATTCTAGTTTTGGTTGAAAGTTTATATTCATTAGTTTAAAATGCATATATTTTGTTGACAATTTCTCTTTCTTGGCAGAAAATTAATCTTTCAGGTTGAAAGTTTAACTATTTAGTTTAAAATTATTTTTTTGTTATTGAAGATTCCTAATTTTAGTTAAAAGTTCATTCATTTGGTTTCAAATCCAACAATTTTGTTGAAAATTCGTTTTTGCAAGTTAAAAATTAATTTTGTAACTGAAAATGTACATAACTATTTAATTTTTGTTTGAAAATTGATCTTTTTTAGATGAAACTTAATTTATTTTGTTGAAAATTCCTGTTTAATTTTCAAAATAGTCTTTTCTGGTTGAGGATTCAACAAGTTTGTTGAAAATTCTTATTTTTTGGATTAATTAAACTATTTTTAATTAAAAATTGAAATATTGTTTGGTGGAAATATCAACTATTACACTTTTCGTTGAGAATTAATTCTTTTTGTTGAAGATTCATTGCTTTGTTTAAAAATTTTAATATTTTGTTGAAAATTTGTTTTTCTTGGTTGGAAATTAATTTGCTTATTAAAAATGTAATTCTTACATTTTTGTTCCAAAAATTATCTTTTTGACTTTGAAAGCTGAACTTACGTAATTTGGACTCCTTATAAAACTAGGTGTGACTGGTCACCAAAAGAGCTTAAAATAAATTTAGGAACAAACATTTTTTTTGCATTAACATTAATTATCTCCTATGTGCAAGGTTGTTTTTAATACCTAAACTAAAAATTGAAAATGATCTGGAAAAATGAAAAATTGGTTCGGGAAGAGTCCGAAAAATTCGAAAGCTACAAACGTATGATTTCCGGGGCGAAAACTTTTTTTGCAGATTCAAAAAATCTTTTCTCCGTATGTCTCTGGACCCTTCTATTGTTGCAAATCCGTATAGATCTACGGAAGAGCATCTCTTGCAGACTTCTGATATTTTCCTTTTTTTTTTTTGCTTTTTTTCGTTATCTCTTAACTATCTCTATGCTCTAGCTGGAATGTGGAAGCAACCATGTTCCTAACTTGTGTGGGTGTACAATATAGCCATAAAATAGAGTATTTCTGATATAAAGTGAACTTCTACGTGTATGTGCTTTTTACAAGAAGCACGTCCTGTACTACTACATCCCATCCAAAATCCTGTTCGTCGGCAAGATGAGATGAGAAAATACATACTTCGAATTGTATGATCAGCAAATTTCGTCTCTACACAAGTATGCACCCAGCCTGAGAACGCTTCTTCAATATTTCGTATATTTTACGCCAATGTAACCTACTTTGAGGCTCATTTTTTGATGAAAAATTAGATCCTTAACAGTTTTCTAATTTGAACATGGACGGTTTCATATGAAATCGGGCAATCTGACTCTGGTGATGTCACAGTATTGTTTGGGGCTGAAATATATTGTTTTCAAAGCAAAATATTAAAGACGTATTTTTTCTTTTTCACAAAAAACTTTGTTTTAATAAACTTGTGGCTACTTTAATATCAAGGTGAATTCGAAAAAAACTAATGATAATTTTCTTCAGAAAGTTTTGTTTTAACAAATTGACATTGAAATTTAGGAATTTTAAATTAGATTAGAATCAAATTCAAAATCCTATGTAACGTCCAGTACTCAAGTTAATGCACAGAATTCCTGAAAATAGATCAAGAATCCAACAATCAAATTTGGACAACGACCAAAAAATGCTCCTATTGCAATTCCTAAAAACAAAAACATTTTGTTTCTTTGGACAAAAATGAAAAAGAGGAAAGAAAAATGAGAAGGCAACCAACCAAATACCCTTCCTTCTATTTTTTATTTCTCTCCCATTACTTTCACTATGTAAAATTTCAACATTATCCCAGTCAAACTCATGGTCAACGTCAACAAACCCTCCTGCCTGTCTACCAAGAACACTTTTATAAAAACGTCCGAAACGAGGTCCGAAACGAACATCACTTTTGTGTTCCTCCATCCTAGTATTAAGAAGTCTGCCAGTCTGTCCGACGCACACTAAAACTTGGGGTATCAAATTGTTGCAGCTATTTTGATCTAGAATTTCAACTCAATGTTATTCGCTTTAGAGGATCAATGAAAATTATGGAGAACAACTTCAAGGCGTATTAGCATCAGTATGAAAAACAGAATGACAGTTGACGATTTTCGAAAAACATTCAGCATCAGT